>UYYF01004453.1:35663-59059 GCA_900618365.1 Thelazia callipaeda
CTAGGCTACAATACGGAAATATTACCCCTCAAGATGAGGCACGATACTGTAACCTCCAAAATAGAAATATGTTTGGAGCTGAGAAAGGTATGTGCACACATTGTGAGGAACCTGTGAAGACGGTGAACTATCTAGCAACGCAGTACGAAAAAATGTTACATCACAACTATACTAGAAGACAGAATGAGGTCCCATGATGCATCCACTAGGACTCTGCGAGTATGGTTTGAAAGCATTCCCGCTCTTGCGAAGCCTGGAGGTCGTCGCGAATGCGAACGTTGAGATCAGAGTCGGTACACAATTGAGGACAGCTATAAATATAAGTGCGGATAGACTGGATATTCTGATACATATTCTGATACACGATAAGAAGCGACGTGAAGTAATCCTGATAGAGGTCGGCATCATTAGTCAGGACAGATTGATAGCAGTCGAGACTGAGAAAAAGCGAAAATTTGACCTACATGCTGATAAGCGTGGGTCAGAAATGAAACTCAGGACCAAAATAATTCCGGATGGGATAGTGACGAACTTCCACAAACGCTATGCGATGGAGATCAGTCTATCTGATCACGTCGAGGCACACATTCAATCGACAGTTCTCAAGAAGATGGTGGAAAGCATCTCCTTCGATACTCGTTATGGATTTCACGAAGACGAATCGAAAACGATCAGCACAACAATCTAAGCGCGGGGCAAGTACAGCCAAAGAAAGATACGATTTAACGCGAGAATCAAGAAGACAGAAAGCAAGATTAACCTTCGACCTGCTGCACATGATCGATATATTTATATATATATGCAAAGCCATTTTCTCAAGCATTTGCTATATTTTGAATTCAATTGTATAAAAATAATCAGATTTCTTTTCTATCGCTGAGATAGCTAGTTTTTTCAATTTTAATCTTTAGATTTTATTTATGAGAGTTTGACATGCTAGACCTGCATAAAAGTGTAATTTATGTTACTTTTAAACGATGGAAAGACTTTTTGAATTGGGAAATGAGAATAAAGCATAAATTGAACGGACAATGAATGAACCACGCATTACTAGTGAAGTTAAAGTTATTCAATAATCAAAAGGAAGCAGTGAGCTTAACAAGGACTAGCACTATGCAGGATTATAATCAATGAGTAAAAGTAAGGTCTGAGGTAAAGACTAGCTTAAGCGTAGTTTAGACCACGAAGTTTCTTCGAAATGTGCTTTCTATTTTGCAAACAAAACGTAAATTGAAATTAAGCTAAAATCTATTGTAATTCTGTCAGAAGTTTTTGTAGAATTGAAATTCGAAACTGTTTTTTTACTCCATATTTGCTTTACGAGAATATTTTGGTTACAGATGATTAGTGAATTTTATTGAATTTGATATCTACAGTGAATTTTATTGAATTTGATAGTATTTATCGAGTTTTTAATTTTCCATATCGCTGTTGATCAGATAATATAGAAAAAAACCTTCAGTGGTTTTTTCAGTTCATACTCACAAGAGTTTACTGAGCATACAAATTATTACATTAAAATTTGTAATTTGCAACTGATTCTTGTTACATGGAAAAAACTATCAATTATTTATTTACTGGCAAATAATTAATAGTTTTCTCAATAAAAACCTACCCAACTTTCTGAAATTTTTCAGCTATGAGTATTTTTTAATGTAAATTTTTATATTTTTTGAACCTATAAATTTAAAATATCCAAATTAATGCCCCAAAAAAGATCATTTTACATAATGTCAAGTTTCAATAATTTTCACTAGATACTTGCATGGAAAGTGTTTTGCAGAGTTCTATAACTTGTTAAAGGTGATAAATGAAAACAAAATATGAATAAACGAAGTAAAATAAACAACATTTTTGAGAATATTATTCATTTTGTATTTGTTTCCAATAAAGTATATGTGCTTCAGTTTTATTCCATTTTATTGTAATGAAAAACTTCTCACGACAAAAAATGGCAATATTCAAAAGAAAAAAATGAAAATGCCACCAAATTGACAGTGATATTTTTGTCAGTTAAAATAGATTTCAATAACAACATTGCTTAGTAATGCTAAAAATGTTTCATAAAAATGTAACAGATTATTTTGTAGTTTCTGAAACTCAAAGAAGTACATATTCATAAGTGAAGCAACAATTCTAGTTTGAAGCAATACTGATCGGATCTGATTTGATATAAAACGTAAATTTAGCTTGCAGCTTAAATTATCAGTTTGCAGAAAGCAGTGAAATCTAATTCCGATTCATTCTATTCACAATCATCTTAGTTTATTCTATTCTATTTTTTTCTGCCCAATCCTCATACTTCCGTCTTGCTGTCAGTCCAAGAATCTTTCTTTGCAAAGATCATTGAGCAACGAAATGCAAAATAAATAACAATATTAAAGAAGTATTTAGCACGCCACCATGCATACACCAATAGATGCAACCGAGCATGCAAGCACATATACATTTATATGACTCTGATAAAATACACAATCATCAGGAAGCAGTATCATCACTTGAATTATTCTACTTCAAAGAGCAATAAATTCGCGCTATTTATGATAAATTCGTGTTTTATGCGAAAGTCAAATTATTTTTACCGCTTTCAATGTTATTAAGTAGTAAGTGCTGCAAATTCTCATAAACTAGAGTTAGTAGCACTAAGCAATTCAAAATCTGAAGTAGTAGTTTTGTAGAAAATGAAGTCAGCACACTGCAGTAATTCTAAGAGTACTATGAAATTCAAATTCATTAAAATATACTAAACAATATCAAATCATTGCATCAAAACTTGTAATTTGCAGTTGATTCTTTTTACATATAAAAAACTGTTAATTACTCATTAATTCTTACACAGTAATAAAAATAATAATTTTATGAATCGGAAATTGATTTGAAGCTAATTCAAAACGTGTTAATTACAATTATATGCATTAGCTGCACTGGAAAGTTAGCAGCTGAATAGAGAATCAAAATTTAACTGAACTAGAATATGAATATGAAATGTTAATAAATTTAGCTAACATTTGAAGTGACAACGTTATAAAGCGAAAACAGTATCAGTTTTTGGAAAGGAGAAATAATCTTTTGAAAAAGATAACAATAAAATGTCGTTTTGATAGTTGAAAAATAACTGGGAAGTCAGCTTGTTACGATTGACTGAACACTACGAATAATCGAAGTGAAAAAATTGAAAAAAAAGCTGGAATTTAATATTCATGAACTCTGCCCAAATAATGAAATGCCTGAATTAAAAATGTTTCTTCTGATGAGGGATATAAGAGAAAAGACTTCGAAAACTATTCTAAAATTGGATAAGTAAAGTTGAAAGCATGATATTAAGCTTATTTTGAAGTTTGCCCTTAAAATTTTCTCCAGAAAATGAAAATGTATAATTCAAAGTCAGTAAAATCGCAAATGAAATGAAAAAACAGAATAGAAACAGTTTGTGTAAAGAAAAAATTAAATTAGGAAATTGACAATTCTTTTCTTTTCATGCATTCATTTCCTATTATTAGATCCGAAAACATAAAAAGCAACTAAATTTTAATTTTCTTCTTTGCTTTTTTTTCTGACGGGGTCTGTTTATTATTTATTTTCCACTACTCGATTTATCTGCTAGATATTGGGCAAGCAAACATACTTGGTTAAATGGCTAACAATTTGAAGTCATGCAACACGCAAAAATGAGCTTCTATAAACTTCGAAAGAGCTTTGAATGCTCACGAACCTTAGAAATAAAAAATAACAAACTTGCAGAACACTGCCAATCAATCGATTACCAATCGAACGTGTTATAAATTTATTACAATATTACAATAGTAAAAATATGAAGTGCCAGAAATCCTTCACAGCTAAAGAATATTGAAAATGTGTTGAGTGCGTGATAAATAATTGAAATAAATTTTGGTGATAATGACTAATTACGGTGTAACTAATTTCAATGAGGAGTGCTAAAAGATACGATCATATACAAATACATTAGTTTTGAATTGTCAAATAATGAGTAAATAATTCAAAAACGTAATAATCATAACTTGTCACTGTTTTACACTGATTTTTTAGTCTCAAAAAGGGTATTGGCTCAATCAGTAAAACAATAATCATAGAATGACTAAATGTTAAATATTGTATTGCTTCTTTCGTTGACATTTTTTAAGCTACAGCTGGTAGCTAGTAGACATCACATGAAAATCTCTAGGTAATTCTTTCACTCTATTTACTAATTATTTTCAATGTAAAACCGATTCAGTATTTTATTTCTTATTTTCGGAATTAAAATGAAAGAAATACTTGAAGAATATAATAGAAAGTTCAAAAGTTTGCAGCCAAAAAAAAAGCTAGAAACAAATTAAGTATGACTTGAATGCAACAAAAATTGAGAGTCAAGAAGAAGATGAATAAATTTTGTAAACTGATGCGAGAACAAAAAGAATTGTTAGTATAAAATGAAAAATACATGGAATATGCTTGAAATTAATTCATTTCATCCTTCTCGCTTTGATTCGCTTAATTCATTCACAAATCTTACAAATCTTAATGCGTGAGTACTTAGTAAATAGTTATTTCTATTTCTTATTTATATGCATGTATATTTATGTGAAAAAATAGAAATAAATTATAGAGTGCTCTTTTCGAAGCTCCATTTTTGATAAAATTCTTCGAAAACTTTCATAGAAATATGAATGCTTAACGCCTATATTTGCATCCTTTAAGAGGATATCTTGATCTTATTCATGCAAAACATACTAAAAGATTAAAAATTACATTTGAATACGGATTAGGAAGATAAGAAAGCAAACAGATGAAATACTGAAAATACAATTAATTTCGTGAACTGAGCTCGCAGATAAAATTACTTCTTTGTTTAAATGAATCTTCTCATCCTTCCGTGTTCAATAACTTACATTTGTATTCATAAGTTAATGCTACTTTTCAAAGAAAAAAATTTAATTGCATCAAACAATATTTATTGACAGTATATTTTGCAAAATTATTCACTTTTACATATGCATACTCGAATTGATAGAGGTAGAAAAGAGTTTGATCATGTAAATGGGCTGACTGTCATAGGATGTTCTTCGCATTGCTGCTTGAAGTTAATAATTAAACACGACGCGAAAAAAATTTCCGCTTAAAATCGCTTCGAGAATCTGTTATTAAGAATGACATAGCGATGATTAAAGAGCAATCGTTGCTTTCAAAATCAGCACATTCTTCCATTCGAAATGCAAACAGTTTAATTTGAAATAACTTAAGCAGTTAAATAAGCTCTTTTTTTCTTTTCATTAAAATAGCTTTGCATTCAAATAAATTACTTCTTAGTGAATTGCAACAATACAAGAGACTTCTGATCTCTTCTCATTTGATAATGCTCTGGTGATACTCATTAATCTTTGAATCTTTCAATACCAAAATGATAAGTTAATTGTTTAGTAATAGAAAGATGTAGCCTTTGCAAAACACAGTGATAAAGCAAGAAATATGCAGAATTTTAAATAAAGTGGATCTCGCCAAAGTTTTTGCTTTTCATTGATATGAGCGAAAAATTCAGAAGAGTTGTTTTTTGTTTTTGCTCTATCTTTGAGAATATAGGAAAAGTGTTACAGAAAAAAGAAAGAATGCTCGAAAACAACGTGACTATTCTTGCTTTCTCGAATGTTCAACGTTAGTTCACATTAAAAAAAATGTTTTGATGAGAGCTTCATGAAAATAAAAAAAAAAGAAAAGAAGCAATGAATTAATTGAATGAATGAATAAATAAATAAATAAGTGAAAAAGTTTAGACGCAAACCGCAATGAAACAAGCAATAAGTGCTACTGCTCCTGCTATCTCTACAAGTTCTTTAACTCATTCATATTTGTGTCAGTTTCCTAAACTAGGCAGCCTGTCATTTGCCCAAAAAGTTTCAGGATTAAAACACGTCTTTCACTGCCTATTCCTCTTACTGTGTCATAAGTTTCGTCTGGCAGCAAAAGGCAGAACCAGTTTTACAATTGCTAAAAATCAAAACTTCCAATTATTAGTCGCTGCCATTTCCATTTAGCGTTGCTAGAAAGCACTAGTATTTTAGGAAAGCATTCACTAATGATAATAGTGATAGTGATGATAGCTATGGTGATGTTAAATTAAAAGCGCACATCTACATATGTAATAATAATATGAGCAATACACAATTCCGAGATGCTCCTACGATGTTAGGCACTCACACACAAAAATATGCTAACATCAATTCAAAATCGTACTGCCATGTAAAAACATACATACGTAAAAATATATATAATATATATCCGAAAAATGTACTCTTTATGTGCTTATAGAATAAACGAATAATATTGTCCAAAATGATTAGAATGATGACTAAAATTTTAATATTTAGGAGACAAGTGATATATCATGTATTCTATAGTTTGACATTTAATATTATAAGTTTTTTTGCAAATTAAATAAGCAACCATAAAAAATTATTCTTGCAAAGTCTTTTTTGCAGTATTATCAGAAATTCATGCGACTAAATTCTTTATTACAAACCAGAACTGCACTTTGAGATAATAATAAGCATGGTATCGTTCGAACTAGTGGAAATAATTTTAAAAAAATGGAACAATAGGTTGCTAAGACTTTATAGAGATTGAAGCTTTATTCATTTTTGACTTTACTGTAATTATTGAAAGTTTTAAGCGCAACAGTTATTGAATTGAATAGAAATCGCATTTTTTAAAACTGCATTACTTTTGAAATTATTTTAAGACATTTTAAAGCTGACAGATGTAGAAAAAAAATCAGTGATTTGAGTTATTATTTGCTCGCAAATATTTCACATTTAAGATGAACTGGCGCCAAATTAAAACAAATGTAATAATTAAAATTGCAAAGTTGCATACAAAAGTAGTGGAACATAGCGAGTAGAAATAATAAAATGTTTAGATTATCTTATCGTAGTTTTTGAACCAATTATTTTATTAACGCCACTCATTCCAATTGAGGTCTTCGTGAATAATTTTCAAAGAAATTGGAGAAAAGTCTTCTTTGTTAGCATAAAATCATATTGAAAAAAATTTGTCATTTTTAGCAATGAAGTTTGGCTTTTTATACAAATGTTAAAGTTAGCAATACTTTTGGAAAAGTTTTATGCAAATCATGGCACCAGCAATATGTCATTCCACGGACAATGAGACTTGCTTATTTACATATCATTGGTAAATAATTCTTACATCTTACTACATTTAATTTCCTTCAAGCACTGCTTTCCAAATGCAATAAAAATAAATTAAGCCTTAGAGTAAGTGAATTTCCAACAGCAGATTTCCGCATTTTAACCACCATCCAGTGTCCGTGCAAGACTCAAACTTTTCGAAATTACAGAGGTTTTCTTTGTAAGATTTAAGCTAGCAAACTATTTTCTCAGCAGGCATTATAATAAATTCCTTAATTACTACGAAAAATTAAAATATGCTCAAAATTTCACAAAAATGAAATTTTATAGAAAATTTGCAATTTAATATTTTTTCGCAGTCATATATTTTCCCAACTCATTTTCAGTTTCTTAATATTTCTAAATATTTTGTTAATTTTTTTTGCATGCGATATGATTTCCTTTTTATCACTGCTCTCAGCACATTCATTTTAAAAATTCTCACATTATGTTCTTTTTTTTGAGCAAAGTAAAGATTTTTTACCTATTCAAAATTATAATGCCTTTCATTTTGTAAATGTTATTTACTAAAAGAATGATATACTTGAAAGTATGAGTTGTAAAGTTAAGTAAATTTTTTGTTGCCTTAAATAATTAAGCTAGAAATGGAAATGACGACAAATAGAAATTGTTGACTTCTCGCACCTAAACTGCAATTTTGAAAATAAATACAGCTAGCTGATGATAATTTATTTAGTTAGTTTCAGCAAAACATTTGTAATGAAAGCAAAGTGAGACAATGCACACAGAATCATGGTTATATTGAATATAGCAGCAGTAGAAATAACAGTGCTAATACTTAGTGTTTTTACATGATAGTTACGGTTACAAATAACACTGTAATTAAATTTTCATAGAATGTGAACCAGTAAAAGTTATAACAGCAAACGAGGCATCTTTGAAAAGCATTGTTTTGAGTTATTAATAGCTTTTATCAGTTGACTATTCATTATTCACGATTATGTTAAATAATAATCATGGTAATAACAGGTTGATTGAATGCTAAGTAATCACAAGTTGAGAATCAAAAGACAAGCGAAAATGGAATTGTATTACAGAATGAAATCTCACTTTCCTGAAAAGTAAATTAACGATGCTTGCTTTAAGCAGCATCTAATTTTATATGGCTTCTTTCAAAATGCTTCCATATCAAACTCTGACTTAAATTTTTCAATTTGATTTTGCGAGAAAAGAATTCGAAATAAAAGAATGTCTGCTAAATTTTTTAAGTGCAATTTTGTAATTGCAAAAAAAAAGAAAATGCAAAAATAGAATGAATGATAATATGCAATGATTATTTTCAAATGACATTCAATACTTTTATTTCAAGCTAACGTTTTCATATTTTTCTTTGCCAAAATGATTCATGTTGTACACACTAATGAAAATATCTTTTCTCCTCTTTACTATCAAGTTTCTCCTGTAATAAATATTGCTAATAAAAAGAATTTCCTCAAGAGTTAATAATAAATGAAAATTATTATACTTATGAGATCTTTTATCTGTCTTTTTTTGCTTTTCATTACATGCTAAAGTCTGCAAAATAAAAATAAGACTAAAGGGCAAATTTATGCATTTTGCAAATCAATACAAGAGTGATTGAAAATAAAAAATAGATTGTAAAAAGTGAAGAATAAAAATATGTGAAAACTCATCAAAGTACAGTTCGTAGAACCTCAAGTAAATGATGTCAATGCTTTATCTTTTTCTCTGTAATTGCTAATGAGAAAGAAATATAAGTTATTATCAAGTAAACAGTAATTAAACAAAAAGCAAGTAATTATTGTTATATTTTTAACTAAAATTATAGCATTACATTTTGGTCAATGAGATTATTTCCACCGCTTCAGTAATACTGTTAGCTTTATTCCTTCACTGTCAATTTGAACCAAAATGAAGACTATAACTGTAATTTAATTTACTGGTTCTAAAACTAACAATATTTAGGGAAAAAAATTTCACTAAAAAATGGCAAAATGGAAGTGTACAAACATACACGAAACAGAAATAAATTTTGTATGTCATAGATTTTTCGCAAAAAATAGGTAAAACATTTTGTTTTCAAAAAACTGCAGTGCTAGCTAATCAATCACATAAATTTTTCTTTGATTATAGTTCATAACTTAAAAAATGGTATTTAATTCTTCTAAGCTATCACAACACAAGTAAATTACTGCAAGACTAATGTTTGTGGCGGAAAATATGCATCTGTTATATGCCAAATTTATTAGTTGTGTTGTTTTTACTACAAAAATGGTTTTCATTGAAATATATTGTAAATAGCCATAAAAAAGCAATTTTCTTCTGCTAAAACACAATTTTTTTGATGTAAGAAATAAATAAATCTTTAAATGGACTGTAGAGATATACATTTAATACATTTTTTGCTTCCGTGCTTTAGCAGTAACACGAAAGTATACTGCCTCAGAAACTTTGCAACTATTATTATTTGCAAGAATATTAAAACAATTTTTGAATTATAATGAAAATTCGGCCATTAAAATGATGAAATTTTATCATTATTTTATGAAGTACGAAAATTTAATTAGCAGTGACATTAAAAAGATTTCATATATATAATATCAAACGAAAGTGCTAATATTATGAATTCTTCATTATCAATGTTTTCAAAATTGTTATATAACAACTGTTATAAATGAAAAATGAAACTGGACAAGTTTGCATCATTATCGCAAAATAAACAAAGTAATGGTAATATTTTCCAGACAGAACAAATGTTATTGGAAAAGCCAAAAAAACAACTAACTTTAGTTTTATGGTACTATTTAAATTTGAAAAATAATTTTGTATAAAACAAAAGGTGCAGCAAAATTTTTGGTGACTTATTTATGATTCCAAAGTTGAAGGAAAAGTTATATGACTTTGTATTTATGATTACTTTTCTTTTGTTCTAACAAGCTATTAGTGTTCAGTGCTAGAACAGCAAAATAAATGGTATTTATGGCTGCCATTCGATTGCTTATATCAGTCTTCTCTTATCACTCACATTTAGTATAGACTGAAAAGCTTTCATAAGTAACTTTTATTTATCCATTAAATTGAGTTTATGAGAAAAAAACTTCCTTCACATCCATTCAGTCCACTTAGATAATCAAATTTTGTGAAACTTAATTTTATAAGATCTATGCCATTTGGACACAGTTTCTCATATAATCATTAATTATATTAATTATCACGAATACAGTTAGATTAAATATGGCGAGGGCTTCTTTCTTTAAAACGAATGAACATTTGTGACACAAGTTTACTTTGCGTAGAAAACACATCACTGTTGCTACACTACTTCTGCTTATCTGATTCAAATGCAACATGAGTACTTCTGATTTAAGGAATGCAAAAAGTGAAGTTCTGAGACCAAATCTTTCAAAGATTAAAATTTCAATAACGAAATGGCGATATTTTTGCAAAAAAACTTTCATTCATTTTTCCAATAAATTTAATTTTTAAAAGCAATGGTATTATGATAATATTAGGCATGAGTTATAATTGATTTTCAAGTGGAAAATTTAAAATTGTATAGTTCAGTACAGCAAATTAAGTAATTCGATCACAAGAGAACATGGTTGAATTAAAAACTTTCACATATGTTCATACAAAATGTCTAATTAAATGCAATAAATGATAAAGTGATAAGAATCGTACGTGGCTCACACTTGTATTTTTTCTTCTCGTAAACTGAATAAAAAATTATACAAAGTAATTATGATGACATTATTCTGTAGAAGGAAGCTAAGAAACAGCTTTCATCGCTTACTGACTGAATTATTTAGTAAGCAATTGAAAATTTCTGCTTTTCTCCCTCAGTTGCTATTCTCACTCGTATATCCCAACAACTTGTAAATGCATCATAAATCAATTTTTAACTTTTCTAAGAATTTATGTGCTCTTTGATAAATAGTTCATTTTTTTAGTGCATAACCAAATACTTTATTTTTAAAAGTTCGTGTATAAATTTTGCCTTAAATTATAGTAATTAAATTCATGATCTGATTAAAAAATACTAAAATTGACATTTTAGGTAAAATATTTATGGAAAAAAAAGAACCTGCCAGCAACAGGAAGTAGTAGAAAAAAGCGCAATAATGAAATGAAAAGTTTTTTTTCTAGCTTTTGTTAACATCAGAAAATGATTTATTTTTATAGTTTCAGCTATATGTGACCCTGTTGATATGAATTTTGATTTTTTCCAAAATTCCAAGCAAATTATGAAATGATGAAAGATTGATGAAGTAGAAAATTTATCATCAAAAGTTGATGCTAGAATAAGGATTCTATAGTTTGATGATTTCATTCAGTGTTATCGATGTTGAGAGAAATGAGCATTTGATCATATAGTAGCAACTGTTCGTTGAACGCAAAATAAAATTATCATTAGTTTAGTTCAGATTAACCTCAGGGCTTGAATAACAGATAAGCGAAAACATTTACACCAGCATACCTTGTCAGTTTACGGAAATATTCAAATTCATATGAGAAATATAAAATTAAATCAAAAATAAGTTTGTTATTCGTTGGCGGAAGGAGTTTGCAAAGCAAAAATTGGTTACTCATTATAGGGCTCAGTGAAAGGAAGAAAAAAAATTTGATGAAATTTGTCTCGGGAAATAAATATTCTGCACAATTTTTTTCCACTATCACTCATTTCTGTCCCCGACAGATACAATTAATCTATCTTGATCTATCTATCTATCTATCTATTTACCTATCTATCTAGTCATTTTATTTATTCGAGTATTCAGTTTGTGAAAATTTTATGCAAATATGAAATAATAAAGAAATTAAAGGAAAGACATGGTTTACAATTTGAAATATCATAAATTTATGCCACGAGAAGTCTTCAATGTGGCAAAAATTTTTAGCTCACGTTAGAAAGATAATCTAAAACAATATGAATCAGACAAATGAAAGCTTGATTCCTTTCATATTACATACGTCTTATAATTGCATAACATTATATCAGAATCCCTTCATTTCTAAGCATTGATAAGTTAAGCATTATTAAGCAATATTAACCAATATGAATCGGATGGTCGGAGTAAAGGGAATTTTTGGTAATAATTTGATTGCTTTTCCAATTGTCACATCTAGCACTATTTGTTTTAAGACAAAAGCAAAATGAAATGAATAGCAATTAGAAATGAACACATCGACATCATATTTTGAGCTAAAATTTGAGCTAGAAATTACAATTGAGTCAAAATTCATATCTAAAATTAACTTTGTATTCTTGTGCCAGCTAGCAGTTACAAAAATTATGCTCTTACTAATCATTTTATTTTAGTCATTGTTTCTTGTTTTTCTTGAAAACCATATTTAGTGTCACTTCATTTTCGTCAAACTTTCCTCCAGTCACAACAGTTGAAATTATGAATTTGTATTCAATATTTAATTGCCATAACTTTTCAAATCTATCAGTTTTTCTGCGTGTTAAGGAAAGAAAAAGAAGAATTAAATCAAAACCTTTACTAAAATCTTGCTAGAAATTTTTAATAGGCTATAATAATTTCTGTGCATATTAACTGCATCAAAATTATAGTCAGACATTTCTATGTTCCACAGTGATAAGCTCGGAAAGTAAAAATAATTACTTTGACTTTGAATCTATTTGCTTAATTCATTATGGATCTAAAATATTTCTTGAATCTTAAAAAAAAGTGAAAGTGAACAACAAAGACAGACTGAAGATTTTTCTTTTTTGATTTCCTTGTTTAATTACTTATTTACGTCAAAGGTAATTTTACGACGGAAGAGAGCTAATCAGTTAAATCATTTGCATATATAATCTAAAAATTTCTTGCTTTAAAGAATTTAATTAATGCGTAGAAAACTTCACAAGTATACCGCCTACTCCATAATTCTGAACTTAACACTTGTTATTAAAAAAATCATTGTTTAAACTTATCATCTCATAACGCTCATTTAAATTTGTCTTTAAAAACTATGCTTCGAAATATTAAACGAATTGATGATAACTATGACCTTATAACCAGTTAATCCAATATTAATTTTGATACGTTGATTACTTACAAAATTGATATATTGAGTGCAAAGTAAGAATTTAGCTCAAACATTTGACATAAATTATTAAAATTTTTAGTGAAAAAATGACTTTTATTCTTGTGAAAAATACTGTCAAGCAAAAATGAAAACAATCACAAACCTCTGTTCGAATGAATATTTGTCGCAGCATCTTGATGCTGCAATCTGCGCAGTGTAGAACTTGAACTACCTAACTGGCTGGTTGCTGTGTTACCCATCAGGTAATTTTTAGTTCAATGCAGGAAATTTGAAGAAATCTTTGAATTTTCTAATAGAATTAAATACTCGTTGGACGGTTAATTTGAACCGTAAAATATGAGAGAGGGAGAGCAAATTAGACTGGAATAAAGTTGAACAGCATGTAGTAACGTTTCCTCAACTAATTCAGTTGATCTGATAATTAAGAAAAATTAGCAAAAATTCAAATGTTAAATGCATCTACAAAATAAAACAAGAATGCTTGATATTTTTTACAAAAAAAAGAGTTGTCAAAATAAAACGATCATCAATTGTTTGCTTACTTCAGAATTTCAGGTGAACAAACAAATTTTCACTCTATAATGTTAACCTTTTTAGCACATTTCTTCATGACAATATGCTATTTAAATGCTCTATTTTGATTTAGAAATTTTGCTCCAGTAATCCATATTAAAATTGCTCTTTATTCACTAAGCTAGTAAATGTGCCATATTTATTACTATGATTCGATTCATCTAGCACATTTTCAATTAACTAGTTAATTTAAATAGTTTATCGTAAAGCATCCTTTAAAATATTAAAAAAAGTCTTTCATAAATCATATAATTAAATGAAATGTCAAGTATTGCTGTTAAGATCAACCAAAATTCCTAGCGGAAAATAAAATTTCAAGATTATAAAATCATAAGAAAAAGCCGTAATATTATGGTTAACTCTGAAAATTTTGCATGAGAACCTAAAAAATATATTGTCACTGTTGCATCTTTCAATTTTGAGATTTTGTTTCATCTGTTACATCTTTTTTAGGTACAAGATATATAAGGTGATTATAGTTATAATAGTGGCAATGATGTAATTATAATAACAGTTAATAGTAATAATAATAGTAATAATAATAATAATAAACAAAATTATTGAATTGTTATTATCATTGTTATTAATAACGTTACTAAATAAACTATATACTCTTCAATAACTTGTACGGCTAATTTACACAACTTCTTCGCTTTTCTTTTTAACACCACTAAAACACAAGGCTAAACTTTCAGGTCCGCAAATTAGACGGAAACTGCAAGCACAAAAACGGCGAAAGCTAATTTGTAATAGAAAAAGTGCAAAATTGAGCTAAAAAAATAGATAATTTGCATAAAAATTAGAGATATTAACGCAAATCAGTTTATAGTAATGTAATGAAAAGCTCATAGATAAAAGTGAGGTCAAGTAGTGAAAAGTTTGAGTGCAGTTTAAACGAGTTATGTTTTCGTTCTTAAACTTTAGATTGATTGTTAGCTCTTTTGATCAGACTTTTCTATTCACTCACGCAACTCAGTTACTCGATCACTCATTCAGCTAGTAGTTACGTATGCTTATTTCTTTTATTGCATTTTTACTGAGAAGATATCATCAATTTCAAATACTTCTCTTCTTCTCAACATCTTGGGAATCCAAAATTGTCTTATTACATGTACGTATATTTGGGTATGTGAGTGTATTTATGCATATGTCAAATATGGTTACGTATGTATATGTTTTATAGATCTGTAAACAAGTGAGCGTACTTACACACTCATGTATACATATGTATATAAAGGGTGAAAGAAATGCTTTTCATCGATACAATTCAAATCGTATATGCGTGCAATGATCAATGTACATATGCCTTTTCACGTGTATACTTTTCTTGTAAATTGTATCATTTTGGAGAAATATTTTTAAGAAGATAATGACCGACACAAAGCTGAAGAAGTAAAAAGACAAGTTATTTATGCACATTATAAAAGTTAAGTAATGAGAGAGAGAACGAAAGATGTATGTATATACGTCACGTGGCTAGAAGCTGTTATCAGTGTTTCTTTTTTGCAGAATCCATTAACGAAAAAGTGGTACTATTTAGCACACATATATGTATGCTAAGAAAAAATTCTTTTGAAAAGTTTGCTATACTTACAGAAAGTAAAACAATGTTCCTATTAATGATGAAGTGACAAACTTTTATGCATTCAATAATGAATACTGTGATATGAGTTCAAAACAATAAATACTTATGCAATATTATGCATTCAAATCAACGATTTGATCGCACACTGCAATTCAGTACAGTATTTAATTACAAAAAGAGAATATTTTTTAGATTAAATGCTGTGATTAGTGTTAAACGATTAAATAATGTAAGCTGCTTTGGAAGAATTTTAAAAGCGAACTTCTTAAAATAAAGCAAATTATGAAGGAGACAATTGTGGATGATAAATATAAGTTCCTAAATAACTCATCAAAAGACTTTTGACTAAGCAACAACTTTAGAATAGCATAATTTTGTTGATGATTTTATTATTTTTCGTTTAAAAACAATGATCTAGTATTGATTGATAAGTTGTTTGGTTTATAGATAGTTAGATGGATGCTGTGCGTATGAAGTTTGGCAATTACACATTTTCGTGCCAACAAATTTATTACTTTGGGAAAGCTTAAAGCACTTTTATCACTTACTCACCACTAGAATAGGGGAAATGGGTGAAAATAAGCTCAACTTAGTAATGCTTACTGCAGACATATTTGGACTTGGTAAAACCACTTACTAAAATATCTTATTAATCTGTTTTACTCACAAGTTGGGAGCAAATTATTCTGAAGCTGCTGAAGTGGCCATTGAAGAAAACGGAGCTAAAATTCAGATGAATTCTTTATTTGTTGAAATAAAAGTAAATCTAAATAATGTTAATATTATCACATTTTTAATCACATCCAATTATTTTCATTATGGACACTTTTTTTACATTTTCATGCCTTGTTGTCTGCATTTACAATTTATTAATAATTCTCACTTTACATAATTGCCACGGCAAACTTTGCTATACTTACAACGATTGAAGACTTTGCAATATATCAAAAAACTGTAGTTGAATTTCTTCTTGAATTGCTTGATGAATTTGAATGGCAAAATTTTGAAAAGATCGAAACATGCATAAAAAATTGTTTCATCTTTAGAAATAAAAACAAGATAGACAGAAACAAAATCATCTTGTTCAACACTATTTCTGCATTACTGCATTATTTTATTCAAGAACCACTAGTAATCAGAAATATTAATGACAAGAATAAAACTCATCAGTAAAGAGATCAAAAAGAGAAAAATATTTTAAAATATCTGCAAATAAAAGCTCAATGCTAGGACGTCTATTCATATAATCAAATAACATAACTTATTAGTGATTGCTTTTATAGAGTAAGACTTCCAAGCAGTCTTTTTCTACAATATTGAAAAAATATGCCTGATCTGCTTAATTTTTCCAAAAATAAATAGATAATTTCTAGAATCGAGAACTTTGAAGTCATCTAGCGTGAATTACTGATACAAATTTGAGGGTACCGCTGATTTCTTCTAACACACTCACGTTGATGCTATATTTTATTCTTTTTACTTTTAATCGAATGAAAATATTGCTGTACAATGTTAGAAAATATAAATATAACAAATCGAAATTAAAACAGCATTTTCTTAGATTCGAATGAGTAAAGAACAGCTTATTTTACAAAGCAAGTTTGTAAAAAAAATTGGTTTAAAACATCGAAAAATTTCAATAAGTGAATTTCTGAGCAATATAAAAGACAGTAATTTTGTCCTTTAATTTAATTTTGCAGAACTAGGGTCTGCTTTTATTACTATGCAATTTTCAAATCTTTTACACTTGTACAAATCAGTCATAAATCTGAAATCAAGAGAAATCTTATTACTTACTTGTTCTTCCTAATCTTGCCCATCTATGCTTATATAGTTGAATTATTATGAATCGATTCTCGTATTATTAAACGCAGTTCTTATGTTGAACAAATTTTTTCATCCTACAGTCAAATTATAAACTTTATTCATTATCTATACAAATTTCACAGTACATTATTTATATAAAATGGAATATCATAGCCAGAACCCCAACTGCAAGAATAAAACAAATAAATACAATTTAAATCCTACACAACACTGAATTATAATATGTCTTGCGCTGCTTTCTTGAGGTAATTAGCATCACTTGACTTTTATAAATGTCAAATTATGAATGCATTGTAATCAACAATGAGTTCAGATTTCGAATTTTAGTTACTATGAGGTCAAAAGTCAAATAATCTGCATTATCACTGGAATTTAAATCTGGCATACTAATTTAACAGCAATATTTAAGACATTCTCACACTATCTCAATCAAGCTGATGTATCAAGATTATAGTTAACCCAGTACTACTAAATTTAACCCTACTTGATAGTATGGTACCAACTATACTCTTGATCTTAGTAGACAAATTGTTTCTGTCAAAGCTCAGTAAATTAAAAGGTTTAGCTGAAGAGAAGTTTAAGAAGCCAAAAAGTTTATACCGTAGAGTTGCTGTGAAAAATCCATGACATTGACATTGTTTTTCGAAGAAATCGAATTAAACAAAGTTGAGGAAGTAGCAGAAGGCAAATTTAAAGAAGCAGCCGTAATGAAAAAGTGTACTAGATGCTGAGGTAAACCTGTGATACCAAACAAAGTTAGATAGTTAATCCAATACTGTTGCCACTGAATTGGGCTGAGTGACCTGGCCAAGCAACCAAGCCACTGATCCCAAGCCCAAGAGTTTAGAAATTCAGAATCGGATATTAAAGGTGGTATAATTGGTAGAGAAAATACAGTAAATGCGGGAAGTTCAAGAGGAACTGTAGAAATATAATGCATCGGTAAAGGTATATCTGCAGATTCCTGCCTTGACACTGATTCATCTGACAGTTGCAATGGAATAACGAATCCTGTAGAAAGATTTGCATCTCTTCTGAAAGTTGGCAGTAAACCAAAATTGCTGAAGAAGGAAGTTGATGGTTGTTGGTTGGTCGGGTGCGTGAATTCCTCTTCTGAAGTCAGTAATTCTCCTCCATCAAGTGAAAAAATCCTTTGCTCGTCACTGTTCATTTTATCATATATGGAATCAGTAATAATATGTATTACAGAATTATCTAAAATTAATATTTTATTAATTTCAATCATTTGCTATTATTTCCAAAAGAAGAAAATAATCATTTGCGTTTTTCTCAGCAAATAAACGATTTAAAGTTCTTCGCAAACTCTCACACGATATGTTTTTCCATTTTTTAAAGCAAAAAATCTTATTGTCTTGAAGTTAATTTCTTTATCAATCAACCAGCAAAAATTAAAATTAGGAAAAGTAATTATAATCAACAATAGATAACTGCGTCAATGTTAATCATCACTGACCAGCTAAGGCAAAATAAAATCAATTTTTCGCACTACAATTTTTTAAGAATCAGATGATTTCAAATAACTAAATATGAAATTAAAATTAAGTTCATATTCATGTCATAATTTGTTCGTACTGTAAATTGAATATAGCAAGCAGAAAAAAACAAAAAATAGATGTGCTTTTATTAATAGGTTTTTTCAATCAAACAATAAGTCAGTCGACTAAAGCAATCAAACCTTTGCTTATTTCTGCAACCAATGACAGAAAATTGAATGAAGGCAAGTAGTTGTTTAATTTTAAAATAACTGATTTCAATAAAATTAAGCATTCTATTGCCAAAATGACAAGGTTAGTTTTTGTAATCAGTGAAAAGAAAAAGCCAGCTGAACACAGCTTGTAAAACATTAATAAAATTCAACTCATTTAAATGAATACTGAATTAAGTGATTATAATTGTGTGCAATGAAATGAAACAGTATAGAATATAACAAAGCCAAATGAAGCAAGAAATAAATACCTTGAACATAAACAAAAGATGATATAAATTGTAGTACATTTCAATTACATTAATTGAATATTCTTTTAAATAAGTAATGATTTAAATAATTAGGTAAGTTTATAACAGCTCAAGCAACACAAATGATCTAATCAAATGGTATAAATAAATGAAAATGCAATACTGGAAATGAAAAGAATTAAATGAAAGTAAAACCAAATGCAGAGTAGCAAATAAATATAACATTTGGTCAATAATCATTTAAATGAAATGCATTTTATTAGAAGCAAATGCGATATTGTAGACTGAATAAATTCATATCAGTAAAATAAGAATGAATACTTAATCACAGAATATTAAATGTTTATTAGTAGTAGTGCAGTAATTGATTATTGGCAGTATCTGAAGTGACTTTGCTGACTTGCAAATATAAGCGAAAGGTACAAGCTGACTCGAACTGATAAATTTGCCTAAATGCAGCACATGATGATGCTGTCAGTACCATCTTTACTTACTAATTTTGACTTACTCACTCATTCATTTTTTTCAACTTGCTCACTGACTGACTAAAAAGCTTTGAAGCACAACTACAATTTACACATATTTTTTTCGCCAATCTAATGCGCGAGATAAATTTCCTTCCTGCCTCACTATGATTATTTTCCAAACAAAGTGATTAGCACTGGCTTATCCAGCAGCTTTGTTTGTTTTTTAAAAAAACGCAAATGCTCTTAATGCTTATTAGTAGAGCTACTTACTTATTTACAAGTTATAATGAAGAAATTCGAAAATTTGCGGAGTTGTGATTGTAACAAATACTGATTCATAGCAATTTTTTGATAAAAGATCATTATAATTTGTTTTTATCAATAACTGATTGATCTGAAAAAAGTCATTTTTGATTAGAAGAATTTAGCTAATTTTATCAATTAATGATGTTTCATTTAGTAACTGAATTTTGATTCCGTTTTTGTATTCAAAAAAATTATTAATATTTGTTAAAATCGCAACTTTTTTCATTAATTACATCACACAGAATAAACTGTCTGAATTAACTTGAAAAAATTAATTTAGTATTTAATAACAATTTTCACTGTTGACATTTTTAAAAAGTAATAACTATGATATTATAACTTGAACAGGTTACAGTGAGAAAATTATTACTTTTTTCTATAATTTTTCATTGCATTTACTTTTTTTTATTTGCAAATAAAAACTTAGATCTATATAATTTCAAATTTCTAATCATTCATAATTAATATTTATAATAGTATAGTCTTGAATCAATTGCATCTAAATTTTGTATAAAATTAACTTCATTATTTTCATAAGAAAGTTGACGTTGTGCAATGTTGTTAATACTATGTCAATGCCTTCTTTTTTTAAAAGAAAAAAGGCATGCTATTTATTATAGTATGATTAAAAATGCAATTCAAGAGTTTTAATCCACTCTAAAGACGACTAATATCACAATGCAAAAGTAGAATAATATCACTCTTATCAATTATTTTATAGGTCAAAAAGTAATATTAGTCTTATCAATTATTTTACAGGTCAAAAAGTAATATTAGTCTTATCAATTATTTTACAGGTCAATAATTAAATCAACATATATTACATAAGAATAAATCGGTGTATCAAAATAGCATGCTTAGATCTCAACTAATCATGATATTAAAAATTTTTATCTGAATAAATCAACTGAAGCAAAAGTTAGTACGACTAAAATGTCTATTGTGCAAGAAATGAAATAAAAAAAATCAGGCAGATAAACAACAGTTCACAACTAATTTAGGAGAAATTTTTTGAGTGGATAAATAGATTAATAGATGAATGGATGGTACGTACCTCACAAAATTTCAGGTTATTGTTGAGGAATGTTTGCAAAGGCACAAATGTGCACACTACAGAAATGATCGTACCCAACACGGAACTAATCTCAGCCCTTCTCACCTGTTCAAATTTTCATATTTTTCTTTTCCTTCCATCAGCTTTGCTTGCAACATTTCGTACAAAATTTGTTAAATACTTGCAAAAATTTTCATTCTTCAAAGTCAAACGGATTCATATTTTTGCGCAATTATATTTCATTATGAATATTTCTTTTGTCACTCTTGCATTTGAAATTTCTTGACAAATCAAGCATGGCAATGAATGCAAATGCGAATTAGATCAGATTTGTAGATTTCTTGATTTCTGTAACTGGAAGTGGAATATAGAAAAGAAATATTTATTGAACTCTGGATAAAATCTGACAAAAACATAAGCATAGATACACAATTTTATAAAAAGATTGAAGTAAAAGAGTTAATTTATAAATAAGTTATATGAATTTAGTTCTGTAGCATGTATGCTTGTAAGCAAATTATTTAGTTTGACAAAAAATACGGTAATTTTCAAAATGAATCAAACATTTTTAAAACATTCTATTTTGTTATAAATGTTTTAAAATATCTGTATCTGATTTAATACTTGTTTTGTGAGAAAATTTTTTGAAACCGTAAAGCTGGCATTGATGTACTAAAATTTTTTGTCTGAAAATTTCATGAACTCTATAATGTTCTCCTGCTCAACCATTAAGTTTGATTCAAAAGATCAAAAGTAATACCAAGTAAATTTTCACAATAAATAACTGTGTTAGCATTTTGTTACAAGTACTGCTTTCCCCAGCTGCATTTGTAAATACTCTGCCCCAATGTGAGGATTTGCTTAATTTCCTGAAAAAATATATAAAATTATTTTTTTTTAAAAAGGACAATTAACGGAAGGTTTAGATTAAAATATTAAGAATTACTTTTGTATCCATTAACTGAGTCTAAAAATTAATTTAAGAATAAATAAAATATTTGTACTTTCCATATTTGATCACAATTCTGTAGCATATGTGAGCTTATTTGAATAAAATTAGTGAGTACTTTTTTGATGCCTGTGTGCAGTTTACCTTTCGTCAGCGTTTTCCTTGCTTTGAAACGATGAAATTATAGGTAACTCTGCTACAGATTTGATTTCCTGAAGGGAAAAAAAATAAGAAAATACAAGCCTTTTTTGAAAGAATGATTTGAGAAACTGTAATTTTTAAATTGAAATCAACTGAATTACATTTTGAAGCTACTAAAAGCATTACATTCAATTCATTGAAAGTTTTAAACTCATTTGCAGAGTATTCCGAGTTTGTAGTGCTCGATAAACCGATCAGGCTGCTGTTCAGAGTAAATAATGGTTTCTTGAGCAGACCATCATCATTACTGCTACAAAATAACTTTTTTTTTGCATTATAAAAAAATACATAATAGCAATCATAACGCATCAGTAACAATAAGATAGAAAAACATAATAATCATAATTTCTTTATCTTCCCAAGAGTGCCTTTTTCAATATGAACAGTATTTTTAATCCGAACAATGGCAATTTGATTTGAAATATAAAAAATAGCGCTAATTAATTTTCAGCTAACTTTCTGCACAATTAAATTGCAAGTTTTTAAGTCTTTATTACTATTCTGATCATCAAATATTTACTTTTCAGCTTCATTCATAGCTTGTTCTAGCAAGCTTCCTTTATTACAATACTGTCCAACACATATACAAAGCGCATGTGAGCCATTCGAAGTCGCTGCACACGTGAACTTGCGTGAAGAAATTTTTTTTAACCCAATTTCACGCTCTTCCATTTCGCTACTACATCCTTTTTCTACTTTGTACGAATCGAAAATGAAAACATTTTCTTGCTTTTTAAGATTGCACAGAAATAATTCTCAAACATGTAAGAGATTTGAATTTGTTAGATGAATAAATAAGATTAAATCCATGTAGAGTTTTGTAATTATAAAATTGTATAAGTAGTGAAATAAATCATATGACAAATCAGTTCAAACTGAAAATTTGAAATTTTGAATGCATATCTTCCTTTTGGAAACTCAGTTTAGATTATTGATTTTTTTAATTTGAGAGAATTAGTTGTAATTTTAAAAAGTTATTTTTTTGCAAGGAAGCATTTTGCTGAGAATAAAAAACAAAACTATTAGCTATACGGAAATGTCTAGTTATGCAAAGTTGTATTCTCTCTGTAGCTGCTGAGATTGTGCATTGTATAAGCACTGCTTTCGAGCAGTCTTTCGTAGGATCTGTTAATTCTTCTGCACAACTATAGCACTCATTTACATTTCTCTAAATTTTTTCTAATTAAAATTATAAATTTATTTTATCACTGAATTCATTTACTGCAAACAACAATTTCAA
>UYYF01004453.1:59869-76268 GCA_900618365.1 Thelazia callipaeda
TAACCTTAAACTGTTCTAATGGAAGACTGATTCCAGTGTCATCGTCATCTCTACCTTCATAGTCTTCATGAAATCGTTGGTTGCTAGCAGAAGGTTTCACAGTTGTACGATGGAAATGCAGATTTTCCTAAGAATAAGACATAACTTTTATTTGACAGTAGAGTTTTTTGAAGTAAATTATCAGCAGTTGCTTGTCATGAAAGAATATTACATTAAATAAATACTTCATGTTAAGTAGTTTACTTTATGAATATATGGGAGCCTATCATTTCTACTCATTTGTTCTTCAGTGTATTCTCGTTTTTTTGAATGATTCTGAAATCTCTTGAAAAAAAAGGTCCCTCTATGTTAAGAGAAATTGTTTACATTAATTGCGCTCTAGATGGAATTTCTTACATAGACTGGAAATAGTCAGAAGGATTCTTATTCAATAGTTTTTATTGAATAATTCTTTTTATCACGTAAAAAAGTGGAGCAATTTTTGCTATTTTCATCGCTATTTTCTGGTATATTTGTTTGTTTTCAACAATACGAATTACTTCAGCAAAATCGTCAAACTGTGTGAGAATCGTTTTTGCGTTGCATAAATTATTCCGGCATAGGCAGTATGCAAACTGATTTCCGTCGATAACAGTTAAATCACATTTTTCATCAAAAGCTGATTGCTTTGATGGAAAAATTTTCAAGTGATCATGTTCACTGATGCATTCTTTCATTATCATATAGTTACCTGCGATGAAAAATCACGTAGTTATCTACGATAATCAAATTTGTAATTTTTTGATCAGCAGATTACTAATTCTTTGCTAATGTCATTTAAATCAATACATTTAGTTGATATGAGAAAATCTATTTTATTTTATGCATTTTATACAGTTGTTAGAAATTAGTAATTAAATAACTGATAGTTGAAAAGCAAGAAGTTCAATATATGCTAGTTTTATGAATTTTATTATGACAACTTTATAAATGCATAAAATAAATGACTTTGTAGTACCACTGTATATCATAAGAGTTATTTATGAGGAACAAGTTAAAATCAAGGCTATTAAATTGATATTGGAAATTGAAACTTTTTTTACTTGAACTAATTTGCTTTCTTAACGTTCGACATAAAATCATTTCCGTAGGCTCAAAATTTTTTGCATATTCGTCGCAATCATATTGAAATTGTGCTCGACATTCGCCATATTCATCCAAATTGTCATCACCGCAAATATAACATTGCAAATTGATCGCACCTATAAAAATGTAAATATTCGTATAAAAATGTATAGCTCTAAAATCTTTCGCATTCATTTTAAAGTAAAAAAGTGATGAGTAATTCAAATAGACACTATAATCTTTATACGTCTATAAGACCGATTTCAATTTATGTACAAATAGCTTTCAAATAATGAGAACGCATAAAATTTAATACTTGAAACATAAAAAGCAGGTACCTCGGAAAAGTATTAAGCTGACAATAGCTGCAAGCAAAATGTTGCTGTTTCTTTCGACCATTACAGTGCAGAATTTTTTATTGTTAGACTACATGAGCTCAAAAATTATTAATATTTGCATTATTTTCAAAATCGCACTTTAAACTGCTTCAATTGTGATCATGAAATTTTTTCTTCAAATTTAAAAAATGTTTTGATATATGCATTTATTTTTTGCAGTTCGTAAATCCTAGTTTCAAATCTTTTATGATTTCAATATTTAAAACCTACATTTATACATTAGCAGCTAGGCACAAATTGAAGTAATTGGAAGCAGGCTAAAAACTCCCAGATTATTAAATGCAAAAATGGAAAAATTTTTGCATAATTTTGGAATGATTGACTGTAAATATGAAAAGTTGTTTGACAATCGGTATATAAATGCTTTGAAAATCCAGCGAATTAATCCGACACATCAGCAATATTTTGACCTCAATTTGTTTCCATCAGCAAAATAATATTTCTATCTTTGCCTTGTGATATTTCAATAATTTTTACATCAAAAGTGAATATTTAATAAGCATCTGCAACAGGTCGTCAATGCTAGTAGAGCAAAACAAAGAAAATCATATTAGTGTACAAAAGTATAAGTATTAAACATTTTGTGTTAGTTACAGAAGGGTCTAGAAAATCTTTCTGAAATTCAAACTTGAGCAGTTAGACACGCATTTTTATCGCTATTCATACTTTTTGCAAATTTTGTTAATTCTAGCATTGCAAGCAGTGTTCTAAATAGGTTATGCTATCTATTTGAAATTAGGTTTATAGCAATCAAAAGAGTTTCTAATAGTCATTTAAAAAATACAATTTAGTTTATTTTCCATTTTTTTAAAATCTTTCATTTGCTTCACTTCAGTTCTCTTGATAGAAGCTCTATCATAAAAACGAGAAGAATCTTTTTTCTATCAGTAAAAATAGTCTAAAAGATACAAAATCAGATAAACAAGGAATTAAGTTTCATAACAGAATATGTTTTATTATATACATGTATGGTATAAGTTTGAAATAGTATTTGAATCGAAAATTTTGCATAAATTTTATTTATCAAACTCATCAATCCATCAGTGCTATACTTTCGATATTTTAAAAGTAACCCATATTATACAACACAAACTGACCAATTTATTTCACCGATAAATTGAAAGAGATTGGGAATCTGTTTGTAAATATAAATAAAGTTGCTAAATTTGACACCATACAATGTTGACTTTTGTCGTATTCAGTTAACGAACAAGTATAGACTCTTTGTATTGTGCATTCAGAAATATTGCAGCGATTTTGTTTGAGGCTTTGCATAATTCTACAGGCATGTTCGTAATGTTTAGCAACAAAAAATTTGAAGTGATGATCGAGAAATGGATGAATACTTTTTACATACAGCACTGCTTTGCATTAGAGCGAAATGAAATGAGAGCAATGCACTAAGGCACTGAGTAAAATGCAATTTGGATGTATGATGCAAAAAGTTTTGGCAATTACATCAAAAAATGTGAAAAAATTGAAAAAAAACACTAATTATTTATACAAGTTATTAATTCTGCGTTTATACAAATTTCAAGGCACTACTCCAAAAATTGAATATGAGAGATTTTAATTGAAGATTTAGAAAATTCAGATGCACATTCACTTAGCGGAAAAATTATTTTGTAAACAAAGTTCATGTTAACGAACCAAGCATCATACTTTCTCGAACTTTTCAACTTATATTGGCTGTTCTATTAATTTTTAACTTAATTTAAAAAGAAAAACTAATATGACTTGTTTGGTAAATACACTATCATAACTTTTTTGATTTTTTTAGGAAAGCGATTGATATGTCACTGTTCACTAAAATTTGTTATAATAGATGTATGGCATATCATAATTAATTATGCTGTTAAATTTCAAGGTATCCTTTATTGTCCACTCCATAAACTTTTTTTAAAAGCTGATAAAAAATCAAGAAAAACAAAACCATCGCAAAATATTCATGAAATGTCATGTGGGGCTTATAATCAGACAAAAATTTGCATGAACCGATCATAAATATTTATTATAATGACAGCACAATCATATTAAAAAGGCCACAAAACTTTGTGTTGCAATAACTGCGTTAGATTATTTGAATACCATTTCTTGTTTTAACATGCATTGGTCTTTTAGATACAGAGTTCTTAAATTATACTAACTAAAAATAATATTAATTGAGAGCAAGTAGTTTAGATTGAAATGCAATATACTGGAGCAATAAAGAAATCAACAGTTAAATTATTAGCGATTTTTTGTGAGAGTAATTAAAAATGAAAATGATTCGACTAGATAAAAATGGCTTAGACTATTTGCAATAAATTATCTATACCATAAGATAACAAATAAAAAATCAATAAATTGTAGCAAGTATGATCCTTAGCACGTACGTTGTTTATTTAAATTCAGCGCGCTTATTCACTTTTTTTCAGTTCCAAATTATGCATTCCTTATTATTGTGGTATTTCATGACTCTGGTATTCATCTTTGTCTCTACAAACCCATTTGTAAGTCATTTCTTTCTATTTTTTCTGCATCATTGATAATATACAAAAAAGATGCATGTAAATCACCACATCAATTTAACAAAGATAATAAAATGAATGTTTTATTGAGTGACATAAAACTTTGATGAAGGGCTATTAGACAATTTTAATTATTTTCGAAGAATGACTGTAGACACCAATTTGAAGTTTCATTTTTTACAATAGCTCAGTAATTACAGTGATTGAATACTATCAAATTTATTTGGTTAGCAAATTCAATATTTTTTTCAATCTCTTTTGCAGACACTGTTTGCTGACATAGAAAAAAGATTGAACACAGCTTTGCAAGAATTGGTACTTGCTAAAGTTCAATTGACAAATTTGAAGCAAAAGTACGAAAAGCTCAAAAATATCGATGAAATACTGATCGAAAAGGAGCGAGTCAAAGAATTGTTGACATCGCAAATAAGCGCATATGAATCTAACATTGAGCAACTGGCAAAGATGTACACTGATGTGGACCCAGAAATCAGCAAATTTTTTGAAAGTAACAATTTTGAAGATCAGAATCTTTCAGCTGAATCAATTCCAGAATTATACGCTTCTAATGGTGATTTGACAGTCAGCTTTAACTTGTCATCTAGTTTAAAGCATCTCCGTAATGACAGTGCAAACAATACAAATAGCGAAAACGAACAAATTTCATTAGAAACGTCTAATGAAGATATATATGAAACACCTGATCAATCAGCAGAATGGTGATGCGATAATCTATTGCAGCTCATTTTTGAGTATAAAATTATGGTACGTGGTAGATGAAGGACTGAAATTGTTACAAAATTCATTTCAAAGATTTTTAAAATGATTTTTATTTCCATCTAATATTAAATTACTGTGACGAATATATTTAAATAAAGTAATTTGACTAGTAATTGAACTGTCGCGAAAAAAAAGTTGAAAATTTTTTATAAGTATGCACAATTTGCACCTTTTATCCTTACAGATACTTTTGTGGTCATGTATAAGTTACAGCAGTAAAATTTACTCCAAGTTACAAAAGTTTTGTAAAATAGCTCAGTTAGATTTGGATAAATCAGCTAAGATTAGATAATCATGCAATATATCATTTAGCTATATTGCATGATTCTTCAGAATTAGCCCTTAGTATGCATGATATTGTATTTATTTCTAAACGACGTCAGAAGCATCTACTTAGTCCTTTTATAATTTTTACTTTTTGAGAAATTTGCAGTTTTGCTATAAGTTAGCGCAATTTAAACCGGAGTAAAAAAATTAGACTGCTCTAGTAAATCACATATATGCAAGAAGTGTAAGTTTCATTCTAATTTCATAGGATTTTTAAACAATTCAAGTTTTTTTTTCAGCAAATTTAATGATATTAGCGTAGATAATATTACAAATTTTGCTGAATTTAAAGAATATTTAATTTGTTTTATGAGTAGTTTGAAAAACAAAAAACCATAATAATTCACTGTATATAAAACTATTTGAATAAGGAAACGTCTTCAAGTTTATACTTCTAAATCAATCAGTAATATGCTTTGGAATATATTTTTGAATGATGTGAACATTTTTTTATATATTAGAAAAATGGCAAAGCTAAAATTCGTTTCATCAGGAATAGAAAAAAATTTTTTTCTTAGGCAGCGAACTATAATTGATCAACAATTCAATAATAATTCAATTATTTATCATTTAAGAAGTATAACAATATCAATGAATAAGAAATCACAACTACAATTATTACGGAAAGTAGCTAAAAATCGAATATCAAATACATAAAAAAAGTAAGTATGCAATGCAAAAAATGTTTAGTTTAGTTTTTTTCGTAGATAAACAAGAATTATGAAAAGTTAGTAAGCACAAATATCTTTGGAAATTTTAGGCAATCCTTTTATGATTTACTTTTGAAATTAACCAGCTTTAAGTAATAATCTTATACTCTGATCATTCCTTCAAAGGTAATGAACTTTTCATAAGAAATACATACTCAGTTCGGCTATTTTTTAGTTCTTATATATATATAAGAACTAAAAAAAATATATATATATATATGTATATATTTTTCATATACAGCTTGTAGTAATTCGAAATAGCCGAAAAAAATTACTGATTTTGAACATTTATAAATCTTAAAGAGCATTAGAGTTGAAACTAAAAGATTAAATTCTATACATATTGCGGTTCATTCATTGTTTTCTTTAAGATATCCTCACGTGATTGTGGTCTAAAAAATATGTGGCATTATTTAAGTGGTCAAAAACTGAGTTTTTATTAATTAGTTCAACTTGAATCTTTCTCAACTTGAAGGACTTTTTAACGCTGAGTATATATATAACAACTGTATATGACAAAGTTGATGGATATATACATTGAAAAACTTCTTGTATAACTTAGTTCTCGTGTTATGTAAATTAGCAACGTGCTAGAAACCGATTTTTGAAGCTCATAAATTAGATCGTCAAAAAGCCTTTCTGCTACCCAAGCTTCTACCTTAAACTTCTCAACTTAATGCCAGAATTTAACGGAATGTGTAACAAAGGTGTTACTGACACCTGCAAACACATCCAACCTGTACTTCTATCAACAGTAGTCAGTATGAAAATAAAACACTTATAGCACAAAATCATCTTAAACTAACAAAAAACTTGAAACTAATCTTAGCACACCGTAACAAACTATTTTAAAATGTATTTCTATTAGCATCTTCGTAAGAGAATAATGAAATGATGAGAAATGTTACCTTCGCTGATTGTTAAGTTCAATGCGACTTCTGGCATTACTGCACAATGATGAATCCTTGAGCCATTTATCCCAAGCATACGTAAAAAATGCAAATATAAATGGGATTAGATCAATCATTATCAATAATATCACTGCATATGGCAAAAGAAGCATATTCTTTATTCGAGGAATGCAAGGTTCCTGAAATTATTAACACAACATGACATATGCAAGTAAATTTGTTAGAAAGTCATAATGTTCCAGCGCCTAATTATTAAATACATATGAAGAAGAATTAGAATGATTGATCAGCAAAACTAAATAATTCATACGTGAAGGAATGCACAAAATTAGGCAATATGGATTTTATTGAGACAACTAAAAGATCACTTTTGTTCCTACGAGAATTTTCTTAGATCAAGAAGCTATAGGTGTACTTCCTGACAAAAAATTCAGAAAAACAAATTACTTGCAGGTTAAGCTCAACCAACTGACTGATGTAATCAAACTGACAAGCAAATCGTGATTCCACTTGGTCAGTTAGTTTTTTTTCTCTAAAATTTGTTAAAACTTGATTGCACTTCATTTGAATAATTCTATACTTGTTTATCTTTATTTTACAAATTTAATTGAAAAGAAAGACTTCATTTTTTTCCCGACTTCAATCCTTTCATATGTGTAATTATATTTGCTCAAATTTTTGTTCACTACTAATTAAATTTATAGGATCTTCTTGATTGCATGTCTGAAATTTATTTTTAGATCTGATAATTCTATGTCACATTTTTGCATCAGTAAATAACAAATTTTTTATTTTTCACAAAATTAGTAAAAATAAATGAACCGTGGAAGTTTTTCGATGAAAAGTTTATCAACAATATCAGGATGAATAAAAGAATTATAAAGCAGTGGATTGATCAAAATAATTAATTGCACTGCCATGAAGAATAGTGTCAGAAGTAACATCACCTAAAATAAATTAGATTTACAAATGCAAAACTTGCAAGTCTCATTTCTTAGTACTGAAATATTAAAATTGAAATTTGATTTTTTCATTTTCAGAATTTCATCTTTTAAATACTTGATATACTTTAATAATGAGTAAAATATGCAGTAATTACCGCAACTTAATGATCAGAGCAAAAACAGGAAGTGATTTTTTATTTCTGGATATCATTTGTAGTATTTTTTATTTGTTAACACACATTAATAAATTATCAAATGTAGAAAAATCCATTAAACTTAGATGATCATAAAAACAGAAATTCAGACACGTCGATCTCATTTTATTGTTAATGATGTTTTTTACTTTAACTTCTAATTTACATTTTTTTAAATATGAAAAAGCTAAAGTGATAAAAAAGGAGCAAAAAAATAATAACTTACTCACACGATAGATTAATTTGTAGCAGTTATTTTTGACAAGCTCAAAATTGAATATAAGCGCAAATGGTGTAAGCATCATTGCAATAATAATATTAACCATAGCTAAATTCCATAAAGCTATATGGGACTGTAAATCAGGGTATTTCAGTTATTTTATAAGAAATTGAATAGCCATTTCAAGTAACAGGCAATTTAGTTGTCACGATTAATACTTATTACTATTCTGATTGATATTTTAAATTTCTATCAAAAATTGCAAAGCTCTTCAGATTTTAGTTTAAAGTAAATTTAGCTTAGTATTTCAAATAATTAGCAAAAAGGAATATTTGTATGCTAACTGAAAAATTTTGAAGATGAGAATTATCATTCTTTTGATTATGCAAATTTTGCTCAGTTTAAAACAAAAGCCAATAAATATATTTACTCAAAGAGATGATACTTTTCATCTTCAGAATTTATTATTTAGCTTCTTTGAGCTAAGTGAAAAATTTGGTTCTTTAATATTTTTAATAAAGCTGGCTTGCATGACTCATTCTTTCATGAATTTTCATGCCTTTTTCCTAAACTTCCAAAGTGCTTTTGACTTGGATTTTTTAAAAATATTTGTAATATAGTGTATAGAATTACAAGACATTCATTCAATGTTTCAAAATGAAATCAAGAAAAGTGCAAGTAACGTACGCTTTGTAAAATGTCGTGATATTTGTTGAGTTCATCAACTACTAAACACTTCTCTTCATTGATTTCATTTGATCCATAACATGTATTTAATTCCTTATGAGGGAAATTTAGATATTCTTTGCTGTCTTCTTCTAACTCATTATTGCTTTTGATGGTTGTATAATTTGTTAATGCTGTCATCAACAAAACCATATCATTACTAGGTGCATCTGAAGTAATCAAAACCAATAGTATCAGCGAAAATTTTCGAGCAAATGTACATGAAAGAGCCATTAAAAAACTGAAGTATATCGATTTTAAGATTTTAGATCAAACATTTTATTTTAATCTGCACCAAACTAAAAAAAAGTTTAATTATAAAATCAATTTCGTTTTCAGATTTAAAATTTTTGTTTATTGAAAGTGAAATTTAAAATAGAAAACAATCTATAAATTTACTGTTGGACTCTGTGCTATCAGTAGATGATAGCTTTGGTTTTATAACATCAGTATTAACTGGAGTATAACTAGCTGCAGTGATCGCAGATACTGCAAGAGTCGGTGATACTGTAGAAGGCAATAAATCAATAAGCATTTGACGGGTTGATTTGATATACTCTAGCAACCCTTCATGAGCAGTTTCATGGAAGAACCCAAAAATAGTTAGTATGGTAGCGATTGTGACCAAAGAACCCAGGATACAATATCCCATTCGATAATCTAATTTTCGTTTGTATGCTTTAAAAGTCTGAAATGACTACTATACAGTTTAAATAAAAACTGCATGAATTTAATAAAAATATACATAATCGCTGACATTAAAAAAACTATAGTTACAAAACGATTAACTGAAATATCAAATTTACCGGTCCATCATAAAATACTTTCTGTAGACCTCCACCACGTAAAGTACCATTTCCTTGATGGTATTCACGAATGGAACGCGGTGAAGACATTGGTGAAGAATTTTCCGATTCATGCATAATTATTACTGGACAGCTGAAATTAATATTTGTTAGGATTGGGGAAATCTTTTGATTCCAAACGTTCAAGCTATTGACTGCTGTAATCTTAAAACTATCAGTATTGCTGTAATCTTAAACGCATTGTTCATTTCATTCATAACACAAAATAACGATTAAATTCCAATCGAAATTTGTCATAATTTTGATTTATAATGTAACATTTACTTTTAAAATAGCCATCAAAGTTCATCGATTGAATTAATGTAACAGTATTTATGTAGCTTTTTTAAGCAGCTTATTTCATTTAATCCTTCATCTTTATCCCAGACAATACTTTTGTAAGTCATTAATGAAAGAAATGAGTTTGACAAAATATGAATGAACAGATAAATGAAAGTTAAACTTACAAATTTTTTTTAGTAAAAGGGGAAAATGAAATGAACCATTCAGAATATGAATACTTCAAGAATGCGAAAAGAAAAATATGGCAAGATTTCAATTATGCACTTAAAATATGAGCATAAAAGCTTTAGGACTGCAGAATGTATCTTCTTTTTATTTTATATAAAATAAGAAGAGTTTGAAATAAAATACAAATTTCTTCCAAAAAAGTCCTTTCCGAATACTTTAAACTTCATTTCGTTCCACGAATGCTAAATTAAATTACATTAAAACATCGTCTGTTATATTAACATATTATTTAAAATGAATATTAATACTTTTCATTTTCTATACTTTCCAAATCAATAAGACAATCGAGAATTTAAAGAAGGAATCATATTTCTTACAAAGTTATAAGAGTGTGATAATAGAAAGAAACTAAGTTTAAAGCATCTCGTGCTACTTTTGCTGAAAATTTGTGGCTCTTCACAACTTTTAACGAAATATTCTCACAAAGTCAGTTTATCCAAAGTTGAGCAAATATATAAATAAATTGATATACTTAAACATACCAGCTTATTTTCAAGTATACTTTTTTTTCAGAAGCTACATTTAAGAGATAACTCTTCTCTAACTGATATGTTTGTGTATCAATCCTTCCACTAAAATAACCATTTCCCACTAAATTTAGGCAAAATAAAAAAAAAGTCTTTTCTTTTATCGTTTGAATTATTGCAACAATGTTTGTGAGCCGATTTGTATAATTTTCAATTAAAAAATATTTCTGCATTCGTTTTTGAATAGACAAGTAATAAACATTTCGACAAAATAAAACGTGCAATTTAAATCATATACTTTGCATAATTTTTATTCAATAGCAAAAAATTTAGGCAAAATAAAAATTAATGACTAGGCAAATGTTAAGTTGATTTTAGCGAATAGAATCCAAAAAATATTGGATTATTTTACTTATAATTACCATGTTTTTTAATTTGTCCGTGCACTTAAAAAAAAAAAAAAACTTCATATAACTTATAAAATATTATTTATACTTGTGTGTATACAATGGCATTGAGGGAAATATGCTCAATCAAGAAGAAATCAAATTTCTACGTGTGCACGTAGTACTGTGATTAAAAAAGGATGATTTATCATTTTAGTGGTGATTCAGTGATTGCAGTATAACATAGAACTGAAGGCAAAGAAAGAGACGAATCTTGTTTTCATATATATTTTGTGAAAATATTTTGAAAAAATTGAGAGTGCTGATAAAATATTAATGTCGCTTTTCTATTACAGAGATTATTTTTCAGTGCTCATCATTATATTTGCTTGCAGCGTAATATTCAATCATAATATCCATTTCAGTGTACAACATTTGTTAATCCTATAAATATCACTCACCATATTTAGCAATTTGTGCCGTACCTTATCACATTATGTCTGATATTCCTTTTATAAATCTTTTCAAAAGTTATAATGAACTTCTGAGGTTTATTTAGTTGAAAGTCAGTCAAATGCTATAAGAAAGGTTAATATGTAACAATTTTCTAATATAAATTAATGAGTTAAAGTTTATTAACGTTCTTAACATGCAAAAAGAGTCATAAAGAGAATGGCATGGTATGATATGGCATAATTTTGCAACTGATCCCGTTATTTTTTGCGTGGAATTCTTTCACCTATTTTTACTATTACTTGCATTTTGACAATAATAATCTCAATCTATGAAGATTTGTCAAAAAAAGGTTTAGTTTAACAAAATGTAGTAGGCTAAAAATTTTTGACAAATTTTAAACGTTTTTTTTCTACAAGCTCTTACAAATTGCATCTTTCTTAAGTAATATGGCAGTTGAAATAAACAATTATAAGGCAGTGATAGTAAATATTCTTTTATAAAAGTACATGAAAAGGATATTCAATCACAATGTAATTATATTATGAAAAGTTGATCAAGATTATGTATTTTTCGAAATATGAGTAATAATTTCTGAAACCGTATAACGATGAAAAAATCAAACAATTAGTCCATCTTAAAAATGGACAAATATAGATATTCAAGCAAATCAGTATGCATATTCAACAGTTAGTTATACAGCAATCGCAATCTTTGAGTTTTTTAAGAACTAAAAAAAAAGGAAATTATCGAAGAATAATCTCCATTATACAGGAATAATTTTTTAAAAATGAAAATAAAATACTGAACTTTATACTTCTCTCACGATATTTCCCGTTTTTTTGATAATGCAGTAGCCTTACATTTGATAATGTAATTAAAACAATCGGTACTGTGATCCATTACATCTCTTTTTTTATTTTTAAATAAAGTAACTGCTTGAATACAAATACTACACGTAACAAACACTTTCAATCTACAACATTTTAGTGCTTGTTATTACGAAGTTAGTGTTTCATTGCTTTGCGCTTAAAAATGCTCAAACTAATTAGTTTTAGTGCAAATGGGCAGAAGCCTAATATTAAATGCAACAATCTTCGTTAATTTATTCAGTTTACCATGCCAACAGTGTTAGTGGTACTTTACACGACAAAGAAAAGTATGAAAAATGCAACAATTCCTTATTGTGACAATTTCACTTTTCATGCCTTATTTTTCTGTGTTTTGTCTCATTCATTCCTGATTATTAAAAGGAAAAAATATTGATCTTTACTAGTAATCAACGGTATTTTAAATAATACATAGACAAAATTAAATAGTGCGTAAGAAACTTCTGAAGTCATTACTTTACATCGAAATGAAATAATTTAACACCACTTCATCTACTAGAGAGAGAGTTAGCATTTAAAAAAGTCATGAGAATAAGCATGATTTCCGAAAAACTTAACAAATTTATTTGCAAATGGTAACTTATTACCATTTTTTACTTGAAGTTCAGAAATTGTATTGCAAAAGCAGGCATTTTATTCAGCATATAATATTAGATAGGAAATTCTATTTAAAAAATCATTACAATAATTCTTTATATTCCTATGTGTCTTCTAATGTAAGTAATAATGATAGTAATAATAACAATAATAATAATAATGATAATAACAATAATAATAATAATAATAACGACAACAATAGCAACAAAGATAATAATAACAACATCGATAATAATAAGAACGACGACAATAATAACAGAAGTACAATTTTATACTGCTATGAAAAGAAATTCAAATCTTAATCGTGCTGAAGATAAAATGCTAAATTTTGTAACACATTACTGAGTAGAAAGTAAAACAAATTAACTTATATAAATCCACAAAATAGATTTACATATATTTATTTACAATTAGAGTGCACACACTCAGGATACATACACGCACGCGTATATAGATATATACGTGTAAGCATACATTCATACAGAAATATACAAGATATGTGGTGTATTTGTGAAGAAAGAACATGTACTACCCTATTTTAGAGTGCAGAACTGTCAAAAACAATTTTTAAAAAGTAAAGAGAAGGAAACGATACAAACTTATTTTTCATTTTTTCAGCAGTAAATCCAGTTTTTAGAACACAAAGAGGTCACATGCACATGCATATGCACATACATACATACATACACACACACACGCACACACACACATACTAAATACTTTGCACACAACAACAAATGCATGCATATACAAACAGATACACGCAAATAAGTCGTAAATATAATAAACACAAAAAAAAAGTGTATTTGGCAAAAATCTACGACTCTTAAAAAGCGGATAAACATCTTAAAGAATTTCACACATTTCGTTTAACTATTTTTTCCAGAGTATTATTGCAGTTCAACAGCTATTTGGTGGGCATTGTATATCACGTAAAAAAATTGCAATTATTCCTTAGATAATCTAACTTTGCAATTTCAACCAAATTTTGAACTGTTAGCACTTTTGACAATCTTTCGTTGGGAGATGCAAGCTAAAAATCTTTGTTTATTTATATTATGAAGCAAAACACAATTCATTATTTGTTCGTACAATAGCGTTCTCTGTATCAAAACTAGTCATGAATGTTTTCGGTTCTAGGACTACAAATACTCGTTAATACTGCTTCACTAGCAAAACACTAAAAAAATTGTTTATGCTTGTCACATTTGAATTTTGCAACAAATTTTCTGTCTAATCTGTACACTTCTGTATAAAATATAATCTGAATATCCTTTATTGACCAACTGAGGCAAAATTTCTCTATTAAAAGAATGTAAAATTGCGATGATAAGTAATATTAAATTGAACATCAAGATTTGTTCTTACATTAATAATCTTCTACTTCAGAAGCAGCAAGAAATGAAAATGTCTGCAGAACTGATATTTTTGCAAACCTTAACGTATTTGCAATGATTCTCTGTAAACATAAATTTGAGATTGAACAAATAAATGAACATGAGATAAAACCAATTCATTGTCTATTTCAATAATAATGGCCGAAACGTAATCGTTATGGTTTCAGTCTTGTGTTATTTTACTGCAACATAATCATGATGAGACGATAAAGGTAATAAAATATCAGCATTTTCCAATTAAAAATTTTTGTTTTGGTCCCAATGCTTATTTAATTAATCATAATTAGTGGATATGTCAAAATACTTTACAATTTACTGCTGTTACTCATTTCTATATAAAAGCAATGACTACATTTTTTAAGCAACAATAAGATTTTCAATGTATTATTTTTTTTACGAGACGAAGAATGAAGGGGAGAATGTTCAGAGAGAATTGTTGTAAAAAATAAACAAATGAAGAACAAACTGCAAACTTTGCTGGCCCAATGGCTTGAATCGAGCAATTTTCCGTTTTCACTTCCATTTCTTCTTAAAAACTGTCTGCTACAACTTTTACCATCATTTCACTTCAGATATTGCATCCAATAAAAACAAACATGTAGCAAAGTAAGATGACAATTACTCTATTCGCCTTGGCAACCTTTAGACAAAACATCTTCATTAATAGGCATTTAGTTGTGGAACAAGCATGCAATTAACATCAGTAAGTCAATGACTTTACGCACTGTATTATATCTTAACGATATGGAACAACGAGTATTATGTTAAATATAAAGTAAGAATTCATCTAACTGATTGAATAAGCAAATGCAAATACGCCAACATCATAGACAACGTGTGCAATATTTATTTTCAAGGTAGTGAAGTAATCAGTCCTCATTATTTATCCGATTTAGTAGAAATATATCTAATTTTGACAAGCATAACTGAAATACTCCTTAATAAATATTGTAAAGCGTATGGAGAGAAGTCGAACTCGGGACCTGCCAGTAATTCAAATGAACAAAGGATGTTCAGCTGAAAATTTTCTTACTTCCGTGTTAGCAATGAAAATTGCTTCAGTTCGTGCGTGAAAATGGAATAAAATTCAAGTTCGGATGGAAAGATGCCAATAGTGTAAATAAGCACTTGATCAGTGATTGTCTAAGGTAATCAAACTTCCATTTGGTTATCCTTTTTAAGCGCATTCATTTCGTTTTATTTTTTAGCCATATTAAATTTCTTTACTTTTTGTCTTTCTGAAAAGTTGTGGATATTGCCGTCGGCGTAAACATACTTATCAATGATGTTGATTCTTTTCTATGATTCTGCTATTTTTTTGCATGCTTTTCATTTTCTTTTCTTCATAACATTTCTTTTGTTTAATTCATTATCAACAATTGTATGTAGTATCAGTAAAATCAAATATGGGGTTATGCATCTGTTAATATTAGTTACTGAATAACTTCAGAAAAATTAAAAGATATCGTGGGAAATGATAGTTTCTTCAGATTGCAAAAAAAAAAACTGTGAAAATGAAAGATTTTTTATTGAAAAAAAAACTTCTTAAATAAATTTTCCTTAACAAATTTAATTAATTCGTTTGCAAACTGGTTTGAATTCCCGTTTAATGAATTATGCTTGCATAAATGTAACTTCGTTCTATTTTTTTAAGAATTTTTTTTACTTTGTCATCATGAAGGTAGCGGATTAGGAAAAACTTTGCCTTTTTTATATAACAAATGACCAATGGACTTCTCGAACTAATGCAAATTTCAACAGTATTGTCATTCAAATGCACTGTCACTTAAATGTTCTTTAACACTTTTTTATTCCATTTCATTTTATTTCATTACATCTTACAGAGGGATGTATTTATCTGCTTATGATCCTACTTTAATCAACAATATAATATTTTTGTTGCAAAAACTGGAGAATGAGAAGTTCAATTTAATCTTTATCGCATTTTCATTATTTATTTCTAAGAAATTTCATCTACGAATATATATATATATATATATATATATATA
>UYYF01004454.1:0-49814 GCA_900618365.1 Thelazia callipaeda
TTTCTTGAAAATACAATTCCACAGTGATATTCAGATTACTGTGGAATTATCGTACCACATCACATCATCTATTGAATAAAATGCTGGATTATTAGTTGGTATTGCTCAGTGCAGATGCTGGTTACTTGTTAGGGTCAAGTTTGTCAGTGCTCTCATTCTCAGTGGTTATTGCTTGCTTTGTCGCATGCCTAGATACATGCTTATGGAATTTAGCAATTAGTTTAAAGATATGTTTATGCTGTGTTTGATTCAAAGTTTTTCTCCATTCGTTTCAGATCTCCACTTTTATTTTTAGAATCCAGCAAGTTTATTTTCCTAACATTAACTTATTTACTCATGCACTTACAAGTGATTTACTACAAGCCTTGTGCTCTGCAATCACAAGTTCACGCAATTATTCATTCGAAATGCTCTCTCACAACGTGAAAAAGTTGTTCCTCATATGATATGAATTAATGAGCTTGCTATTTTATCCGTATTTAAAATTTGTTGGTTCAGTTGATTCATTTCAGTTTGTTTTTGATTTATAATGTCATTTTTTTGAGATCTGACCATCCTTGTCTATGCTGTATGCAGTTAATATTTTCAAACTTCTGAGTATTAAATGCCAATTGAAACAGATATCAAGATTGTAATAGCAAAAAAGTTTTAGAATTTTATTGCTCGAAATTCAAGACATCATTGCCACAGTCAAACGAATGCTTTAAATAATAAGAATTGTTTGTTCAACATGATAATTTGCATAACTAAGAGATTACAAAAGTTGGACTTTCATTTCAGTTATGGAAAAAACACTTGGTGCATTTAAATGGATTCATTTACGTTTTGAGGTATTCTTGAAGCGGTTGCGATTAGTTCATTGTCATCTTTTCCTATAAGCAAAATAGGCTATTATTTTTATAACAAAAATACATAATGCTGAATTTGTGAGTAATTTTAACAAATGCCAGTGCCTCATCATTTTTAATTTCTTAATTAATATCAATGAAAATGTTTTTTTTAGCTGAAACAAGAGTGATGAGCCGATCACAAACTCAGATCAGTCGATCAGCTGATCTTCTGAAAAATAATCAACAAAGTTAGTTTCACTAAACTTTAAAGTTGAGAATTAAATGGTTCAGAAGATATTCCATTTTTTTAAAATTACACTTAGATGATAACATTAAATGGTGCAAAAGCATGACCGTCATAGAACTTTCTAAAAGTAATGAAACTTTTGGAGAATTAATTTCTTATAAAAACACTGAAACCATCTAATAATTCAATTGTCATTACTAAATGTAGCAGCAAATCAAATCCAATGACAGACATAATACCTATGAATATTTTTCAAGCTATTCGTCAAAATTCATCCAAAAACATTGAGTCTGATTTATTTTTCAAGTAAATTGGTTTAAGAAGTGATCGATTACTAGTATCTATGAACTTAAATATTATGATTTATATATCTTAATATTCATTAAAATATCTAAAAGATGATAATATATTTTAATATAAAAGATCACTAGATTGTAGATGATGATTTCCACAAATAGATTAGAGATCTATTGCAGATTACCAGCAATTTGATGAACAATCATCGAGGTATTCATTAAACTTCTTGCGGTATAAATATAAATTTGAAATTTATTCATAATTTTTGGTTATTAAAACAATCCCATCTTTGTATGTGCAAAAAATGATAATATCAAAATATGCATATATTTTATAACTGTATTTAAAAAACGTTCTCACAAGATAAGATGAAGGTTAAACGCTTAAAAGCACAATAAAAACGGTACTTGTAAAAACTTGTGTAAAAGTAGATAAGAAGTCTAAATAGTCATAACAGACATTTTAAGCTTTTTAATATGGAAATTTCTCCTGGAAATTCATTAAAATAATTATTGATGGTTCCCAAAGCAAGTGAAACTAATAATATAATATTAAGTTTACGTCTTTGCTTTCTTATAATCATTATAAAATTTGCTCACATTTAAAATTATCAGTTTGATTATCAAACTTAATTTAACTGATATTTGTAACCGAATTACCGTATTTAATTCTATACAAACATTAATGTATTTCTTCATATAATTCCTCGGATAAACCGGCTTTAATTACAGCATATCACTACGAAACAAACGGCGCCGTTACAAAATATTTTTTATCGTAATTATTTGCGCAACTATTGCTCGAATATTAATGTTTGTTATTTGATTATCAGAATTTTTATTTAAAACTCTCAATTAATATTCTAAAAAATACTTTTAAACAGTAAAAAAATGGCAGAGAAATCCATCATTTTACTTTCTAAATATAATTGTGTTGAACGGAGTTAATAAAAGAAAAAGCTTGTAAGAACTGAAAAGTCAGGGAAGGATTTTGCAAGATTAGAACTAATTTCTTTGCGATGATTACTACGCAAAGTAACAAAATGTTTTCCGCATATTAAAACGATATTAAATAACACCTTTGCAACTTTTATTATATGAGCCAAATTGTCTAGATAAGTTAAAGTTACACTTTGGGAGTTTTTTTTAAATTTTCCTCGCAGCAATAAAGAATTCAATTTGTTCTTTTCAAAAAATTTTATCATAGAATTTTAGAATTTTCAGTGCAAATTTAACTCAAAAATTTTAGTTATTACAGAAACTATCGAAGGAAAGCAATTTTTTTTGAGCGTAGAGATTTGATACCTTTTCAATGCAACTTGTGTTTTCACTTAAAACTAAGCTCCAAAGTAAATCAGAAAGCTTATCCTTTGCATACATTTTATTTTTATCATATAGAAGTTTTCTTCGAAAAGTTTTTAGGGTGTGAATTTTAGAAAAAGAATAAGAAGTTGTTAAACAAATTCTTGGCCTATTTCAGGTGCATAACAATAATATTTATGTCAGTGAATTTTACCATCAAATATATTCGACCTGTACAGCGAATTTATGATGTTGCTAAGCACAGTTTTAGTGCACAAACTGTATCAATCTTTAAAAACTTTGAAAATTGATAGTTGAGAAATTGGTTTTTATCAAAACTAACTAACAATCAGTTAGAGATTTTTAAACAAGATTATTCAGCTTAACTATCTTCGTATATTGTAGGAATATATTTGTATTTGATTTGCTTTAGGCTAAATTTACTGGACAAAATAAATGGGAAACGAATTTATTATATGACCATAATTGGGACATTTAAAAAAGCAGACTATTTTGTTATTTACTGTAGCTTTCTAAATCTGATTTGAAGACTAATTAGTAAATCTACTTGTGAAGTCGAAAGGCGTTTTCTTGTTTTTGCAGCTTTTAAACAACTACATAAACTAACTGAACACTTTAGTCATCTTTTATCAAGTAAGAGATTTAGAATGAAAAATTCTTTCACTTTAATTGGTAATAAATTTAATTTCAATTAAAAATTTTTAGTTGTTGCAAATTCTTCACTTGCTCATGTATTCATTTTGTGGCATGGAAACAATCTTCATTACAGCGCAACTCATATCGTTGCTAACATTCATGAGTAAAAATTATGCTCAGTATGCAATATCATTATCCGTGGATTTCGCTTTATTATTCATTTTTCTGATTATTTACTTATTTTTAGGTTTGAAATTCATTTTATAAATTGTTAAGAAACACTCAGTTATCGATAAAATCATGCATTTTTAATTATTATTAAAATTATTGATGCAGATGCATGTATTCATTAATTTAGTAGCTGTTCTCCATTATGCTATAATTTTTTGAAAAATATAATTATTGTATTTAGTTATCACCTGCCTAAGCTTTTATTTTAATTATTCTTTATCACTATTTTATTTTTAATCCCATTTTAGTCTGCAATTTTTTTAATTTGTAATTTTTTACTACTTTTAAGTTTACAAAAATAAATTATTACTGTTGTATAAATTTTAATTAAGTTATTAAAATTTCAGTATCAATAAGCTTGAACTCATTTGAAGTTTCCTCAACCTTAATAGCAGGTGCAGGAACATTGCTAATTAATGGTCGAGAAAAATTTATGCATACAATCGATGAAATGCAAAGTAGCATGCAGTGTTGTGGCTTTATGGGAAATCAGAGTGAATGGGTCGAATATAAGACAATTTATTATTTTGATCCTGTAATCATTCCTTCTGTTAAATGTGATTGATGAAAATTTGATAAGTCAATTTAAAAATAATAGTTTGTTACTATTGAAACGCATTTCTAATTGAAAATATATGTCTGCACATATTTTACCAAATTTCACTTAGTAATTAATAATATAATTAATAAATCAATTAATCAATTAATTAACAAACAACAAATGATCAGTTCGTTTTGTTGCAATTGTTTAATCATTTAATTATAAAGTGCAAAGAAGTTAAACTTGGAATTTTAATTGCTGTTCATCAGATTTACTTGTGCTTGAATAGTTTTTAATGCAGAATTTTGATTCAGAAGACGTAGTTATAAGTGATTAAAGATGTATTAATTAGTTTTTTTAATCTTAAAAATAGTCATTTAAAAAAATTAAAAATGCATAATGAGTTAACATTTGCAAAGAAATATTATTGGTAAATGTTTATTTTAAATTTTTTCAAAATTACTTGCTATCATAGTGTTTTTGAAGTACCATCCATTACTATTTATTATATAATTTTAATAACGAACTATTTTGAAAAAAATCAAAATAAATGATAAAGTGATATGCTTCTGAGGAAAAGATAATTATTTCAGATTTTTTAAAATTATTACCGAAAACTATGCTTTTTGAATATTATCAATAACTTTGTGTTTCAGCTAGAAGATAAAATAAAATTAATGCTTAGTGATGGAAAACAACTTATTTGGAAACCAAGGAATGAAGAAGAATTTAAGAATTTAGCACCTTTATCTTGCTGTCCAATTACTGATAAACACTGCCCCTCGGAAAAGTAAACTTTCAGGAGATTATTTTGCTTCATATAAGATATAATTATACCAAAATTGCTTTCACTTCATATTACTCAGCAAATGTAAATTAAATTTTTTGTTTTTACTCCCATTAATACTTACTGCGAACATTGAAGCACTTATGAACAATTTATTTGCTTTAAGATTTAAAATTAATGAAAATATACTAAAAAATACAGTTACAAATATTGTAATTTTGGTGAAAGAAAAATTTGATTTGGCTGAAAAATATATTAAAATAACAAAATCTTTTATTCATCTTGATGGTTTTCAGGATCTCTGTTTTAAATCTGATCAGTTAGTAATAAATTTATTTAGACGATATCAAGAAGGTTGTGTCAGGAAACTGAGTACAAATATATCATTTTTAATGGATTCTGTTAGCATTGCTTTAGCAATACAACTTTTAATTTCGGTATTAGAAGAAATGATATTTGCGAATATTATTGCTGAAACTTCAACTATTAGTACTCCAACTGAGATTTCTTGGAAAAAAAATGATGTTTATTAAAGTAAGTATTGGTATAAATAATATATGTTCAAGATTATACAGTAATGTACAAAATTGGACTGTAAGAAAAATGAATTAAGTGATATACGATCAATTTGATATAATTAAACCTTTAGAAGAAAACGATCTTATACTTGATCAAACTGATTAAGAAGATAAAAACATTACATATTTGATTCAAATACAAATGTATTAAACATGCCATAATTTCATTAGTTAGTTGAATAAAAATAAAATTGATATTGTGACACGAGTGGAGACAAATTGAAATATTATGAGAGTGTTGGACAACTACTGATAGCTTCATTCAGATATGATTTAGAATTTTGGATCATTACAACAAAATTTATTCTAACTGAATTTGAATGATTTTACTCATTCATTTTCGCTAAGGAAATTATAATTAGGTATGAGTAGTTATAAGTTCACATATGTACTGATAAATTTGACATTTTATCAACTAACCACTGACTAACATTTGTAAAAACTAACGTTTAGTCTGAATTGAGAGATTTTTCCATGACCAGTTTAGACCACTTAACTCTGCTCATGGTAATCCATCATTGCAACGAGGAAAAACGATTGCAGCTAACTGATAGGGAAAATAATCAAAAACTTTTGCTGAATTATAATTTTTCGATTTGATTTATAAATTTGATTATTTTTATGAAAAATAGTCACACATAAAAATTAATCATAACTGGATTAATTACAAATTAAAACTCAAAAAGTGGTTTTTTTGGCATTGCTTAAATGATGTAATAAAATAGCTAAGCAGGAATTTCAACTTCTTTTTTAAATTTTAGAAACAAATTTGACGGAAATATAAAAATGAAAATTATAAATCCATTTTCGATTTTCCAAATCTTGTGCGTTTTTTTTTGTTGCATTTATTAATTGATCACCGTAAAATAATGGTTTTTGTAGAAAGGAAAAGCACCGTGCATAAAAGGATAGTTATGGAACAGTGTCAACGAGAAAAATAGATGGATTTAAAACGCATAATTCATTTCGATCTTTGAGAAAAAGAAAGCCTTACACAATTTTTCGCTTTTATCTTCTTCGTTATTGCATTTTTAATAAATTGAATCTTCTCGATACAAAGTTTTGAATATGTAAATTTGGCTCTAAAATTGATCTGTAAAAATTATTTGTAAGATTTGGTTGTGTAAAATTTTTGCTTTTCATTTAGTTAGCAGTAATCAAATTGAATACTGCATTAATTTTTGAATACAGAAAATATTGATCCCCACTTCCTTAAGGTGTAAAACCTCTGCAGATATAAGTGATTTATATTGGTAACATGCTTAATTGTTCTTGAGAATTGAGTTTATGAAGTAAACGAGTACCTATGATTCGAAAAAACAGTCATAAATTAATCCTACTATGAAATTGCCGTCAAAAAATTTAAAACAGAAATCAAAATTTGATTGGAAGCAGATTTGATGAAGCAGAGACTGTAGTTATAGCTTCATAAAAAAATTTTGTACTATAATTGCCATACTCATAATTCAATTCCAGATCGTTAATAAGTGATGTAAGTAATTGAATCGTAAAAACTGTTAGACTGAATTTAATTTGATAAGTAGATGCAATTTGATTAGTATTGTATCAGTGTTAACATTTTATGACTTTTTCTTGAAAATACAATTCCACAGTAATCTGAATATCACTGTGGAATTGTATTTTCAAGAAAAAGTCTGTTTTGCATCTGCAAATAATTTCTATAGTTTCGAAATTGTGAAAACGCTTCGCAGGATCAGAATTATTTATAAAATTCTTCGCTGAATCACGGATTCCCTTCTTTTCACACACACCACACCCATTCATATCTGTGCAGTTATCAAAGTATTATTAACTTAGAGAGTTCAGGTTCCTATATCCAGTTTTGTGTATGTGAATGCGATGGTCAAATTAAAGTAAAGTATTTAATGATTATTCCACTGCATGAGTCTTTTGGTGCTCTTACGTGAGCACAAATCCGTATGGCACATTACTGCTTTTTGCTTCTGTAAAGTCGCCTATGAAGAGGAAATTTCTTCAGAAACGTGTCCTCGCTAATGGATAACTGGTATGGTTGACTGCTAGAGCTTTGCATAGTGCTACTGTCATTTCCGCCGTTTCGGCGCTTTTGGCTATCGATATTATTTTCTCCAATTACTTCCATAACAGCGTCATGACATCACCACAGCAGAATCGCATAGTAGAGCAGAAAATAGGAACGGAAATCAGAAACAATGAAGAAATAATATCTTACTTCCACGACCAGCAAAGTCTATCGTCCGCGACTACCTCAGAGTCAATCTAGGGCAATCAACCTCAATTAATTAAATAATTATTAGATATTATATACAATAACATTTTTACAGAAGTTAATTTTCCTTTTTGCACTATTGATTCTGACGCTGGATTGTATTCTGGCGTTCTTGTTGCACTCTCCTCGTGCTCAATTCTGTACTGATCCCTTCTGCTTCATTTTCGTGAAATCCATAGCGGTCATCGAATAAGATGCTTTCACCTTTTTCTTGTGTGCTATCGATTAGATATACGGCCTCAATTTGATCAGATAACCGATTTTTTTCAGATAACGTTTATGGAAGTTCGCCACTATCCCTTATCCAATCATCACACACGGAATTAGTTTCGTTCTGCATTCCATATCTGCCGCGAGTTTATTAGCCAGTAAATCGTATTTTCGCTTCTTCTTCTCTACTGCTATCACTCTGTCCTGACCAGTGATGCCAGCCTCTATCAGGATTATTTCATGTCGTTCTTATCGTATAGCAGGATGTCCAGTTGATCCGTTCTTTATTCTAATTGCAGTTCTTACTCGCGTATCGACTCTGATTTCCACGTTCTCGTTAGCGACGATTTCCTGAACGGAATGGCTAAGCATGCGTAGTAATGTTTTTAGACCATACTTCTTGCAGAGTTCTAAATGGATGCATCGCATTGTGTTTGTGTCTTTTAGTATAGTCTTGATACGACATTTTCTGGCACTGCGTTGCTAGATTGTCCACCGTTTCCACAACTTCCTTACAATGTTGACACATACTTTTCTCGGTTCAAACATATTTCTGTCTTGAAGGTGACAGTATCGCGTTTCATCCTGTTTCACTTTTGTATAGCAAATATTTCCAAACATAGCAATATTTATGCGCATCTTGTATAGCTTTGCATGTCGAATATTCTTTTCTACTTGCTACACAGGAGTGCTTTCTGTGCTGCTAATACGTTTTTGACGGTTGGATTTTTTATGAGGTTGTATTTAGTCTGAAGGTAGGACACAATAAATGTCAAGTACGTGTTGTGAGTCTCTTCCTGCTTCAAAATTGCCGCCATCCTGGAAGATATGGATTCACTTCCTACAAGTACATTATGAAGTTGCAGAAGCACAAGCTCACTTGTATGTTCAAAGCAGTGAAGTCCATGTTCTGGCTCGTTCCATGGCCAGGTACAGTCTCTCCAAACATGCAGGTTGGATGTGAGCTTATCATATGCAATACACTTCCTGTTAGGTGCACGATTTATATAAATACCTTTATGATTGCCAAACCTTTTCACGCAATTAGGCATGTTTACCATTCAGATTCATATCATATGATTTCTCGTGGTAAGGTGTGAGATTATGTTTGTTATGTTAATAAAATATGTGAAAGATCCGTAGCTTTAAGATGAAACTTTAGAGAATCGCGTAACTAGCATTATTTGTTCTGAAAACTGTTACTCAGAAGAATATCGAAAGCACTTCGGAAAGAGAGCTTTGGTTACATTGTTGAGATATGCTTAGGACAATGAGTCAGTTGAGAGAATTTCAGTCGTTGATAAAGTTGCATGGGTAAGAGTTCTGCTGAACGGTAAGACGTGCAATAAGCAAAGAATTGTGTATTTTTTTTGTACACTTACATGAATAAATACTGAATATCACATTTCATTTGACATGGATTATAGAAAAGAGAAAGGCACTTTGCTTCGAGGAAAAATATAAATTATAGTGCTTGATAAAGAATAATTAAAGATGTAGGTGGCTACTGTTCAACCAACAGTGCGGCTGCGTATTTGCATACTGCTTTCTTATCTTTGATTATTTTGACTGTGTAAATTCCTTCATCAATAGGTTGAACTTCCTGAAAATTCTCTCGTCAAATAGTGAAATTTTTGCAATTATCACTTCTCTGAAATGATTAAAAATTAGTTTGCTGAAGATTTTTCAAAGAAGGAGGCGCAAGTATTTTTGCAAGCATAACCTTAAAATCTAATTTGAAGGCATTTCCAAATTTAACTGATTTGATGCGGTCAGATTTTTCAACTTTACTAGAACCACTGAACCACTGGACTGTATAACCGTCTGCATTTTCCATTTCAAGAACCAATTTACTGGGAGTTGAAATTTTAGCAGTCACAGATTGCGGAAGCTTTGAAATTCGTGGTTCATTTGGTTTATCTAAATACAGATATATGATTTTTAGACTTTAAAAAGGCAAAAAAAACTGACTGTTCGTAAGATGTGTTCCAAAAATTATGCAGTTGTTTCAGACTAACCTAATACAACAAGTGATGCAACTGAAGTAAGCGTTTTGCCATTTTGCAATAAATCCACTTGATAAATTCCATGATCACCCACGGATATATCTGAGATCTCCATTCGATATTCGCATCCGCTTACACTAATCGTTGTATGTGCATCTGAATGCAATTCCTTGCCATTTTTGAACCACAAAACCTAAAAATTGAAAACTGCTATAATTCGTATATATATATGGAGCAAACAGAAGAAGCAAGAAAATTACTCGATCATAAGTGTCGGTAGCTCATGCTAGCAGAAATGATAGGAGTCCGTAAAAACATCTAAGATTCTTCTGAACGTGAAGCAGAAGTACCTAGCACTCATCAATACCGGCACATGTGAACGGGAAGCAGAAGTCTGCGAGAGATCCAGGAACGAATGAGAAGAAGTAGAAGCGGAAAGTAATATGGGAGAACGCTAACTCACTCTCTTGGAGCAGTGAAGCAAGTGGCCGGTGAATATTTCACACAGAATTCTCTCAAATAAATGACTGACACTGCAAAGTGGCACAATATTGCTACAAAGAGATGACGAGGCGAGAAAAGAAGCCATTTGGGGTGAAGTTTCCGAAAAACCTTTACAGAACGGATTTAGACCGATTAGAATCTTGGAGGTAAAGACTTAAAAGGAGGCTAAGAAGTGTATGAGGGGAATAAATCTCATATTTGCTCTCAAGCATAACTATTATGAAGCTAAGCATGTTGACAGCGTGTAAACGTTTATGAAAGTAAAATTATTAGTTATGAGACCCAGTGTGTATTCAGAATCCATGTGCGAAATTTGAAATGTTCTATAAAGAATCTGCTGGAGAATAGCTCGCCAGAGACAATGTAGGGACAGAGGAAATCAGAGGTTTTAAGGTACGACATGGAACTCAGGGATGACAAAGGACGACGATATCCCGCAAGGAATATCTAGAAGTTCGTTCCAGACTACAAGTACATCATACTTTCCTATCTGGAGCGAATTTGGAATGACAATTTCTTATTTGCTCAACTGGAAGGCGGTGGGCCCCAGTCGTCTGTAATTTCTTAATTGAAAAGTGCATTTCCTTGTATTTCCTATATTCAATTGACAGTGTTCAAGACAAGGCTCGAAAGCATCTCACTCGATCATAGCCATGAATACACAGAAATGAAAGAATGGAGATCAACAAACAAATCTGAACATAGTACAAATACAGCCAAAATACGATCCAGGACCAGAAACAATAATACGAGAAGAGAATTTCCGGCTTATGAAAATTTGTCAATAAAGTGGTATCGACCAAATGATCTTGATTTGTATGCTAATAATAGTAGTGACAAATGACTAACTTTATCTGCAGTTTCAGTGGATACAACTGAGAAAGTTGCTTTGGAGCCAGAATTAACTTGAAGTCCTTCGAGATGACGAATTATGCGTAATGTTCCAGTCATTTTTTCGTCTTCTAGTCTTACATCTCCATTAGGAAGTACCGGTTTCTCGATATCTCCTTCAGATGTTGCACCAGTTGCAAATTCTACATCACTGGTTCCCGTTCTGCTAGTAAAAATTATTATTAATACTAAAGTTACTGCACTGAGGTTATTTTTAAGAAAAATTTGACTTCATTTTCATTGCATACTACATAGCGACACTACTGAAACTGCCGCACGACTGCACAATTGTGAACTGAAAATAGTACGAAAAAAAAGAATCCATTTACTTACTTCTTCACGACAAGATCAGCTCTGCATGTTTCTGAACCTCCTGAATTACTTGCTCGACAGCAGTACTCGCCTTCATGTTTGTCTGCTACATGATCGATTATTAATGAAGCCTGACCTGTTACGAGAGAAATCCTTACATTATTACCACTGGTAATAAGTTTACCGTTGTGGAGCCATTCAACTAACAATTCGGCCTCTGTAGAAATCTGTAAAAATTTTCACCAAGAAATGTTAGATGAGTTTTAATTTGTTTGCATATACTGTATAAAAAGTCTTAAAAAATAATCACCGAACAAACAAATTCAGCTTGTTCTCCTTCTTTTACTATACGATTGCACAGTTTTGAAGTGAAAATAGGTGGTTTAATATCATGTTTTGGAAGTGAATCACTCTGAGATTGTGATGTTAATACGTCATGACCGACTCGTGATGAAACATCAGTACTAGAATGTGACCGTGCGATATTGCTAATGTTTAGTGAGTCATAAACCCGTCTTGAACGAAACGTATTTATCGGTATTGATTCACCACCTCTACCTAAAGCATCGTATCATTTTTATTGACGGGAATTCGTTATGTAAGTTTTGGACTCAAAGATAGGTGGATGACTGCATTATTGAAATCTTGAAATATATTGCGGCGTCATTTAGCTTTTTACGGAGATAATTAATACAAGTAGTAAAACATTTTCTCAAGTATATATGCGCAAAAATTATTTTAAAGAGGTAGCTTACCTTGTACAGTAACTGCACATTCAGTATAATCAGTTCCCAAATCATTTGTTGCCTCACAACGGTAGGTACCCGCATCATCCATTTGAGTGTTAAACAGTTCCATAGTACATACACCACTTCGGTACGTTAGATGTATTCGATCTTTATCAACTAACAAGCCATTTTTGAACCACTCAATCTAGACAAACATCAAATTTCGACATTGGATTTCATAGCTTGAACATGGAAACTATTCTCCCAGCTATTCCCATAAAGGGCAATTATCGTAGCATTAAAATATTAATTTTTATGTCATAATTGAAATCCAACAGAGTTGAAACTACCTTAGGAAGTGGATTGCCTTGTACATTGCAAATTAATTTACAAGGATGATTTTTCTGAATAAGTCGTTGACGAAGATGAAACGTGAACTTTGGAGCCGCAAGAAGTTCTTTGAATGATTGCGGTTCTCGTGATGAATAAGCTCGTTTTTCAGGTTCTAGAACTCTTGATGGACTTTGTCGCTCTACTGATTCTGCAAAATACCGCTAAAGAAAAAATATAACTCCTCACCAGATAGTAACATAAGTATCTACCTTCCTGTTCCAGTTATCATAATTAATTAGCACCAATTAATTATGCATATTTTTCCACTTAGATTTCAGTTATAACTCTCGAAATGAGAATAGCGAAATTCTCTATTACACTAACCAATCACTTTGAGGACTACAACTTCTTCTGCAGAACCATACGAATTTTGAGCTCTTACGGTATATTCACCACTATCTTCCGATTTAACTCGATTTATCGTTATCATGTAGTTATTATTATTGTATTTTTTCATATATTTAGTACTTTGTCGTAGTTCATCTACATCTTTATGCCACGTTACTGTTGGTGGCGATGAAGCAATAATTCTGTAAAATATATTAAGTTGAAAAATAATTTTGTGATTTGAAATTCTATTGCAGTTACAGTGCATAAAAAAATCATTTTCAATTGTAATACCTGCATGAAAAAGTAGCATTACCACCTTCAACACAGCTTGTATTAAAAGGTTTAACGACAAATCGTGGAAGGCCTTCTTCTCTGTTGAACCATGTATCATGAATGTGATATTCTGCTGGACGGTGCTTTTTGAGAGAACTGTAGTTTGAAATGCGTCCTAGTGGTGGATTTGGCTCTGGCCAAGCATCCTGACATGATACAATCCCATTTTTTAAAATTTCTTTCGTTTATGATCATTAAGAACTGTAACACTGCTCAAATTTAACTCTTACATATCTTTGCCGAACTGAGTCACGAACGTTGTGGTAGCGATTACTAGGTATCCGTTGTGAAGACATGTTAGTAGCTGTACCATTCAACCATGGATGTTCCAAAGCCTCGTGTATGGACATTCGATTTCTGTAACAAAAACTTAACTAAAAAATGTAGCTAAATCAAACTGATTTCCATTAATTGTCGATTGACAGAATTTTGACTTTCAAGCTGATATTCCAAAGCCTTATATACGGTTTTCTTCATGTATTTCTCAAATTAGGACTTGAATATTGAACACACTTTGGTTCCAATATGAGTAGCTTTCTAATGAAGTCCTTCCCATCTTGAGAAATAGTTGCAAAGCAAGGATCATCCATATTCCAGTCACATTTCTTCACATTTCGAAGTGTCTCTTCGTCAGTCTCTCCTCCAAATGGTGAAAGACCGGATACACTGAAAGGTTGAAAATTTTTGTCTTTTTTATGCTGGGACTTCATATAGAACAAAAAATGAAAGGAAGTGCTATCAATTAATACTAATGATATCACAAAATTTGTGACAAAGTACTAAGCAAACGGTCTTTACAGAATCATAACTAATACATCATTCAATTCAGCCACAAATAATGAAATACCTTAGATAGTATTAAGAAAACAAGAACTCACAGAATGTATGCAAGTATGCCCACGCTCCACATATCAGTATAGAATCCTACAGCCTTATTATTTACCACTTCCGGTGCTGCAAATTCTGCCGTACCTGTTGTAACTTTGACAATATCTTTAGGATCTAATTTCGCTGTTAAACCAAAGTCGATCAGTTTTAATCGGTCACTTTTCTTTGCTGTGAACATGATATTTTCAGGTTTTAGATCCAAATGTACATAATTCATCTCGTGCATGTGACGTAATGCTTCACATACTTGTCGGATATAATCAACTGCTTCTGCTTCAGACATTCGATTCTTTTCATCAGAAACTTTTTCGAACAGCTCACCACCAGACATGCTTAAAACATTTCTTTTAATGAAGCATAAATTTAGCAAAAACATATTTCTAAAAACAAAAAAGACCACTGAGCATTGGTACTGAAAAATATTGGAATTTATCATCTCTCAACTACTAAAATACTGCAAACAAAAAAAACTAACAATTCATAAATCATGACCATTTCTTGGTCATCTTCAAAAGCATCATGCAAGTTTATTAAACTTGGATGTCTGAGGATAGACATGGTGCTAATCTCCTTACGAACTGTATCTTTATCGACGTTATGCGGTGTATTGACAAATTTGGCAGCAAATGTATTGCCTGTTGCTCGTTCAACGCAACGATGAACAACACCAAATGCACCCCTCAAAATATGTAAATTTTTATACAACTGAGAACAGTTCACTTTTGTTCACTCACAATTATCTTTTTGAAAAACAGTTTTTAATCAAAAATATCCATCTATAATAAATTAAAAAATCTTGTAAACAACAAAAACGGACGATCCGATTTCTTCCAAAATATCATAGTAATCATAAACTGATTCTCGTTTCGGTTCTACGTGCTGTGGATAATACTGCTTCCAAATGTCAAATGTATAAGCATCATAGTTATCAGATATTGGCCCTTTTCCATGAACAATTTTACCCAAATCATCGACTACAAAAATTCAAATTTTAACATACTTTCTGCGGTGAAATTTACTGTACAAGAGTATCCTTAATGAGAAAAATTAATTTGCAACAAACAAATGAAATACAACAGTTTTTACCATCTCGACCCCTTTTATGAGTGCGTTGTTCAGGGATAGTAATTGGAGCTGTTGATTCACAAGGCTTTGATTGACCGTACTTATTTTCAGCACTGATACGGAATTCGTAGGTGTGTTTAGGCTTGAGACCTTCTATAGTCAAGTAAGTGTAACGTGATTTAGCACATTTTTCCCACTGTCCAACAACTGCTTCACGCTTTTCAACAATGTAGCTAAAAATTTAGGTCAAGGAAATTTTTGATGCTGTCTTTAAATTGTTTTATTATTTGTTTTAGTCGCTGAATTTAAAAGTCTTACTTAGTGATCATTGCACCACCATCCAGTTCTGGTGTTTTCCATGACAGAATAGCAGCTTCATCCAAGATATTTTCAACTATTGGGAATCGAGGTGGATCAGGCCGATCAGCAACAGTTAAAACTAAGGCAGCCGAATCAGAACCAATATTATTTTCTACTACTACACGGTATTGTCCAAAGTCTTCTCGAACACCATTTGAGATCATCAGAGTTGTGAACCTTTAAAAATATATAATGCTTCGATAAATTATGAAACCACTCAGAGCTCAAGACTGAAAAAAATACCTTTCATCTGTAGTAATCTTGTATTTATCAGAATCAGTAAGAAGCTCATTGTTTTTAAACCATTTCGCTGTTGGTTGCGGAAAAGCTTTGAATGGTATTTTCAGCTCAATAATTTCGCCTTTTTTCGCCTCATAACCACCATGATACCTAGGCGGAAGGAAGACACGAGGCTTAGAGCGAATAGTAAGTTGTGCATGAGTTGATTTTGAGCCCTGTGAGTTTGTTGCACGACAAGTATATTCATCAGCATCATCTCCATGCAAATCATATATGATTAGTATCTGAAAAGTCAAAATAAAGGAATTTAAAGCATGCAATTCATTTATGAGACCATTACTACTTCACAGATAATAAAACAATATATTATAGAACACATTTTCAGAAACATTTACCATGTTCTAAGTTTTCAATCTTCAAAATAATTTATATTGTAAAATTAAATTTTAGCGAATCCAGACAAAAATATATCATGCCTGAGTATTTCCTTTGCTTTGCATGCTATATTTGTATGTTTCATTCAGCTCTTTTAAACCTCTGTACCAGTGATATTCAGGTTCTGGATTGCCAATTATTTCACATTCAAAAGTTACTGATCGTCCATATTCACCATACACATCTACCAATGGCGTTATCAGTGTTGGTGCTTGGCCAGATGCAGAATAAGTATGCTTGACAACATCACTGAAGAATAAGTTTCCCAGCATAAAAACTTGAATCAAAAAAATTTTGAAAAACATCCTCAAAACATTTTTTTTTTAAACGAAAAACAATTGTCATGAAAAGTCTATTAAACTATTAATTATTGATTAGTAGCAAATTATGAATTACCTCACAGATGGTTCCGAATTTCCAGCATCATTTACTGCAAATATGCGGAAAACGTAGTTACGATCTTCAATTAGATTATTTACAGTGTAAGAAGTGGATGGGTGTGGATGATGATTGCATTTTTGCCATACGTCCGAATCTACTTCTTTCTTTTCAATGAGATAACCACGAATGCGACCACCTCCATCTGTTGATGGTCGATTCCAATTCAAAGTTAACGAGTTTCCATCAATATTCGTTCCCTAAATTGTTACGATTGCAAAATTTTATGAAAATATGTGGAGAAAATTTACAAGTCTCGATTGCAATTTGTTTGTATTATCATCAATTTTTGCGACAAAATTAATTTTGTGGCTAACTGACCTCCGGTTTTCCAGGAGCTGATGGAGGATCAAATGGTAATCGTGTTATAACTGATTGATCCCCAACTAAAGGTGGGCCTTGTCCATTTTCATTAACGGCACTAACTCTAAATTCATATTCATGTCCATCGAACAGATCACCAACCAAATAATTAATATCCCTTACGAATGTTGCAACTTGAGTCCATTCATCTCTCGTTAAGTCACGTTTTTCAACAACATAATTCATTATTCTTGCACCGCCATCATTCTATAAAATTTATAATGTTCATAATTAACATAAAACTTGTATAAAAGATAAGAAACAAAAATTAAAAGAAAACTAACTACAGGAGGTTTCCAACTAAGTAAGACTTGTGACTTGTTCACGTCCGAAAATTGTAAAGGACCTAATGGTACCGATGGCAGACCAGTAACATTTAACCAGAAACTAGTATTAGCTTCACCACTGTCGTTGCTAACTATTAATTCATAACGACCAGCTTCGCTACTGTGAATCGATGGAATAGTGATGATCACGTGATTATCAAAATCAACGAAATGTATATTTGGATGATCCATTGGTATTTCTTCCTTGTTTAAAGTAAGTGCATATCTGAATGGGCCTGAGCCAGAAAAATAAATCTTGAGACGTACTAACTCGCCATCAGCATAAACAGCATTTGCAACACTCTTTTCGATTACTGGCGGCGCTGAAATTTAACATTTAAATCAAAGCAAAAACACTTCGATTCGTTTGCAAAAGTAATGAACAGTGGATTATCAAATTCAAACCTTGCACAGTCAATGTTGCTGTTGCAGAGTCAGTGCCATATGCATTTGAGACTTCACAGGTATATTCGCCAGAATCAATATCCCATACTTCTTTGATAGTAAGCTTGAAAATTTCGTCCTGTACTTCAGTACGATAGCGTGCACCTTCCGGTATTTGACGTCCATTACGCAACCAGCGTGCAGTTGGTGCTAAATAATTATTTTTACTAGTCAAATCTGAGGTCTTTCTTCATTCAAATAGAATGAAATAAACAATGGAAGTTGAAAAATAAAAAAAAAAATCACCTGGTCTGCCAACAGCTTCGCATGTAAATACAGCACGACGATTGTAAGGAGAGGTCATGTCAGCTGGTTTTACAACAATTACAGGTTTGGAACCGCTCATTTCTTGAATTTTAATAGGTGATGAGGGTAATGATGGCTGTCCTTTACCATACTTGCTAATGGCTGTGATTCTGAATTCATAGTCATGGAACTCGATCAAATTAGGAACAGTGAATTCGGGCTCTCTAACATTATAGTCACTAACAACTCTCCAACTTTGTATTCCAAGTTCTCGACTCTCAACAATGTATCCAGTTATTTTTGAACCACCATCGTCAATTGGAGGAGCCCAAGTAAGTGTTACGTAGTTACGTCCAATTGATTTTGCGGCCACTTGTATTGGAGGCCCAGGCAGTCCGAATTTCGGTTTCAGCCGTACTGTTTCTGATGGTTGTGATGGCTTAGATAAGCCAGCTTTATTTTTTGCAACAACACGAAATTCATATTCACCTCCATCTTTCAAATTCTGAATTCGGAAACTAGTGCCATCAATTGGTTGTAAACTAACATTAATCCATCTATTGGATCCTGACTCTCTATAATGTAGAAGATATCCAAGAATCTTGGAGCCTCCATCAGATGGTGGTTCCCACTCCAATTCAGCCCAAGTGCTATCCATATCACGAATAATGGGAGGATCAGGTTGTGATGGCACTTTGAACTGATAGCGAGTAACAATAGTATCGTGTAATTCCGCTGGCTCTGATATACCATATTGATTTTCAGCTCGAACTCGGAATTTATAACGTTCATTTTCAACAAGGCTAATAACTTCGTAGTTAGTACCACGTACAAATGAGCTAACTTTCTCCCATACATCATCTGAACCTGTACGAATATGACATTTTTCCACAATATAATTGGTAATATGCGAACCACCATCATCGTTTGGTGGTTCCCAGTCTAAAACGCAGGAATCCGGTGTAATATCAGAGATCGTAAGATTTTTCGGTGGTGACGGACAATCGACAACCCATAATTTAACATTTAAGCTATCTGAACCTGCATCATTTTCAAGCTGAAAATACAAATTACTTTTATGACAACAAAATTAGAATTCAGGAATCCAAAGCAACTAATTTAATCCAAAGTTTTCCATAAATTTTGAAATTGATGCAAATTTATTACTAGTTTTGCAAGTTACTTTCATCATTAACAAAATACAATATCTCATTTTTGATACTTTCTTCAAAAATAGTAAATACCTTGATGGTATAAATACCCGTATCATCCCGTTCGCACTTTTCATATGACAGTTGAGTTAAGAAATCATTTGACTCAAGTTTTAAACGTTTTGATTTCTCATCAACTGGTTTACTATTCTTTTGCCAAGTTATTTCTGGTGAAGGGCTGGATGAAAATGGTATCAGAATCTGCAAATTAAAACTAAAATATTCAAAACAATGCTCACTTTTCAAATAAAATTTTGCCATATTTAAATATTATCCATTAATTATCACTAACCTTTACAGGAGTTCCAACACGAGCTGTTATATCTCTGCCAAGTAAAGAAAGCTGTATTCTTGGCCTTACAGCTTCAACCTGAGCTGTAATTAAATCACTCTTATCACTCCATAAACCCTGGCCAACTCCATTTACCGCAGCTACATGGAATTCATAACGCTTATGAGGTGTTAAACCAGTGACCTGCAAGTGTCAAATGTAATAATCTTCCATGATGAATAATTTAAGTTTATTAAACAGATAATATTCATGACTTATTTTGAGAATGCTATGAATAATGGCAAAAATCAAAGCAATATTAGCCTCACAGCATTGAATATATCTTACCCTATATTGTGTGTCATTAATAAGACCAAAAACACATTTTGACCAATTGCCACCTTCTTCACGCTTTTCGAGTGCGTAACCTAGAATTGGTGAACCACCATTCTTTACTGGGCAAGTCCACTGCAACGTAATTGTGTCATCTGTTGTTACAGTAGGTTCCGGTTTTCCAGGAGGTCCAGGCTTATCTAAAGAGTAACTTCCGTTCATTATTTTTTTAAAAACAAATTCGTGAACGATTAACGAAGGTTCAGATGTTAATGAATGAATTAAAAAAGTCATTTGTCATGAAAAAGTTAAAATGATTCATTACATACCGAATGGATCCTTTGCAATAATTGCTTCTGCTGTTTCAAGGGGCAAACCAACTCCATATTGATTTTCTGCCGAAACCCGAAATTCGTACGGTTTTCCATTTTCGAGATTACGGACTCGGAAACTTGTACCAACTGGTTGACCAACTTTAGTCCATGTTCCATCTGGTTCACGTTTTTCCACTACGTAATTACTTATGCCAGCACCCCCATCGTCAAGTGGCGGAAACCAGTGGAGTGTTATTGCTTCACCGGTTATTTCGCTTGCTGATATTGGTCCAACAGGCTTTCCAGGAGGTGACAATACATTGACATTTAGTTTCGCTGTATCTTTGCCATAACAGTTGGTTAAAGTGATGCGATACGGTCCAGCATCTGATCTTTGTGCTGATTTAGTCTTTAAAGTTACAAATCCGTCATTTACCTGAAAGTTTCTCTTTGTTTGCATCTAATCTTGACAAAACGAAATAATTATCTTTTCAAGTAAACACTTATCGGAATTGAACTTTGCTCCTAATGAAAATCAAATTTATAACTTGTTAACATTTTTACATAAAAAGAGAGAAAAATTGAAAATTAATTACTTCAATGTTGACGCGATCATCATCAAATATTTCCTTTATGCCATTATAAGCAGTTGGAATTGGTTTAGGATTACCACCAGTAAATGGAATTCGGATTTCAAAATCTTCACCAGCTTTTACAGTGATATCCTTGATAGCAGACAAATCTAGACACGGCCGACCTGGCTGTTCCCTGACACGTACCATATCAGTTGGCTTGGATGGTTCTCCTGTTCCAACACAGTTGACAGCTTTTACACGAAATTCAAATTCTTCATTTTCTTTAAGCGGTTTCACAACAAAATGAGCATCTCTAACTGGTTTATCGTTACATAATATCCAATCGCTTTTACCAGCTTCTCTCCTTTCAATAATATAACCTTCAATCGGGGCTCCACCATCTTTCAAAGGACGATTCCAAGTTAATTCCACAGAATCTTTTGTGATTTTGCCAATTCGTGGTTGATCTGGTGCACCTGGTACACAAATAAATGGACGACAAATAGTTGGTTCTGTGCTTCCACTTGGTTGACCTTCTCCAGCCAAATTAATGGCTCGCACACGAAACTGGTATGTTTCTCCTTCCATTAGCCCAGTTACAGTCGTCTCAGTACCTCTGATCAAGCGTGTCTTAATAGCTACCCAATCACTGCCACTTTTTTCAAATTTTTCTATTATGTAGCCCAATATAGGTGATCCACCATCGTTTTGAGGAGGTTTCCAGGATAAGCTTATTTGATTACGATCATATCCAGTAACATCAGGAGTGCTGGGTGGTCCTGGTGGGTCAAACGAATCTTTCGCAACAACTGGTGCGCCTACTAAAGATTCACCCAATCCAATAACATTTTCAGCCCGTACACGAAAACGATATTGTTTGCCATGATCTAATGCACGAACAGTATATGTCGTACCACCAACTGCTTCAATAACACGTTCCCACTTAGAAATGCCTACTTCCTGGTAATCAATTCGATAACCAGTAATTTCAGAGCCACCATCATCCTTAGGTGGATTCCATTTCAAAGTCACGGAATGACGCGATGACTCTGGATAAGTCAATGGGCCTTCTGGAGGCCCTGGTCGATCAAGCACAGAAATCTTAAGCGTTGCTTGCGCATCACCATAAGGATTAGATGCATAAATAGTGCATTTACCAGAATCTGATCGCTTACTTTCTTTAATAAAAAGATGTGTTTTTGAATCATCTGTTTCTACGTTGTTAAGAGTCTGCCCATCTTTTACCCATTTAATTTGGGGTTTTGGTGATGCTGTGAAAGGAATGTTGATATCTAGTGGTTCACCGACACGAACTCGGAATTCTTTACCATCGATATCGAGATCAAAATGTGGAGCTTGGAACATTGGTTTTGCAGTGATTGCAGCTGAAGGATCTGAATTTTCTCCTGGACCAGCTTTGTTTGTAGCTCGCACACGATATTCATAAGTATGACCTTCTTGGACACGCTCATCCATAAAACTTGTACCTTTCACTGGTTCGGTATTAATCTTGATCCAGCGTCCAGTTTTCAGGTCTTTGCGTTCAATATCGTAATGAGATATCGAACTTCCACCATTATCCTTGGGTGCTTCCCATTCAATTTCAATGTGATCCGCATCTTGATCAGTAGCAACTGGTCGGCCAGGCTTACCTGGACTACCAAAAGGATCCTTTGCAAGCACGGGAGAATCAGTATTCAATGGATCTGATTTTCCATATGCGTTTTCAGCCATGACTCGAAATTCATATTGATGACCTTCATTAAGTTTCGGTATCATGACCGTAGAACCGGGAATAAAGATCAAAGTTGGCGTCCAAGTATTAGATTGCAGATCACGTTTCTCTACTATGTAATTAGTGATTGGAGAGCCACCATCATCATCTGGGGGCTGCCAATGAAGAACGCAACTTTCTTTAGTTACTTCAGTTACTTCAATCGGTCCCTTTGGCGGTGAAGGTCTGTCCTGAACGATTACTTCAAACAATCCAAATGTTTCGCCAACGTCATTTTTCAGTTTTAGTAAGTAAGTTCCGCTTTCAGATCGCTTAGCAGATGGCATGAAAAAACTCGTGTTGCTTGATAATATTCCCTTCTTAATGTTTACGAGTAGATTTGAAGCTAGCGGTTGACCTTCCCTGAATTCCCAGATTACGGATGGGTCTGGTGAACCTATGTATTCTGCTTCCACTGTTAGTGATAAACCTGCCTTAACTCTATATTTAAATGTTTGGGAAATAATTTCTGGTTTTACATATCTTGGCCGAGCTATTTGACCATCTGAGGGTTCTGATGGGTCAGATGGACCAACTTCATTTACTGCTACAACTCGAAATTCGTATTCTGAACCAGGTTTCAAACCACCAGCTGAGAAAGCTGTAGTAGCTCCACCAGTTCTGCCAGCTTCTATCCATAATGGGCTACCCTTTTCCTTTTTTTCAATGATATATTCTTGAATAGGCAATCCACCCGTATCACTGGGCGGTTTCCATTCAATATCAATTCGATCTTTGTCCCAGTCGGTAATTTCAGGCTTTGAAACTTGGTGTGGCACATCAAATTGATTTTTGGCTATTATGTCTTGTGTTTCTAAGGGTTTTGATTCTCCTTGCATATTCACTGCTTTTATACAGAATTTGTACTCTTTGCCATTGATCAATTTTGTCACTTTAGCAGAGCAGTCTGGAAAATGACCTACTTCCTGCCAAGTACCACGATTTGTGTCCATTTTCTCAACAACATAATGCATAATATCGGAACCACCATCATCAGCCGGAGGTTTCCAAGATAATGTGCATCCTTCTTTACTCACATCAGTGACTTTGACTGGTCCTTCAGGTATTCCGGGGACGTCCAAAACTGTTACGCTACAAGATGCTTTATCTTTGCCATGTTCATTTTCGACAACAATTGTGTAAGTACCAGAATCACTACGTACTGATGATGGGATCAGAATCTCACTAGTCTTATTATTTGTAGTAATTTCTATCCTATTTGTATCAGGGAACAGAGTATCATTAATTTTCCAGGCTGCTGTCGGTTCTGGCTCACCGTCGTAGTTTACTTTCATATGAATAGGCGATCCCGCTCTAACTCGGATATCTAAAAGCCCAGCCAGATTAATTTTAGGGGTTAGCTTTCTAGGTTTTGCGATAATCTCATTTGTAGGGTCGGAAGGTTCTCCTTTTCCAGCTTTATTAACAGCTCGTACTCTAAATTGATAACTTTCACCCGATATTAAGTTAGTTGCGGTAACTTTAGTGATATGTCCCAGTGATGTTGCACACTGAATCCAGTCTCCTAATTTATCTTTTTTTTCAACAATATATTTCTCAACTGGTGCACCACCGTCACTCAATGGTGCTTTCCACTCTAAATCTACATGATCCTTATTCCAGTCAACTGCAGTTAAATCCATAGGTTTTCCAGGTTCATTGAATGGATTTTTGGCCACAATTGGATAAGGCGATATCAAAGGTTGGGATTCACCTTGACGATTTACAGCTCTTACTTGAAATTTGTACTCTTTTCCTTCAATAAGTTTATTGACACGTAAGCTTGTGTCAAAAGTTTCTCCACATGGTACCCACCGGCCATTGACTTCCTGTTTTTCCACTACGTAATGTGAGATAGGGGAACCGCCATCATCGTCTGGAGGATTCCAATGTAATGTGCAACTTTCTTTTGTGATATCTTTGGCATCTAACGGTCCATTTGGAGTCCCTGGAATCTCAAGTACTATAACTTTCACTTCCGCTTCATCTCTACCATTTTCATTAGTAGCAACAATCCTGTAAGTACCGGAATCACTACGTACAGCATCTACAGTAACCAATTTTGTACGATAATCTACAGTATTATCCACTTTTGTACGTTCAAATGTTGTTAGTGGTGTATCGTGGTTGAACCAGGCTATTTTTGGTGGTGGTTCCCCTTCAACTTTGACGTGGAATTCAATGACACCGCCAGCCTTCACCCGCACTTCATTTAATGTAGACTTATCTATCTTTGGCGGCAAATTGCGTGTCTTAGCCACCAAAGTACGACTTGGATCTGAAGGTGTTGATTCACCAGCTTTATTAATAGCTTTAACGCGGAACTGATAGGTATTTCCTTCTTTAAGCTGACCTACTGTGCTAGCTGTCTGATTTGCTGATACTTCTTCCGCAAATTCCCAGTCCCCATTAGGCATTTTCTTTTCAATAATGTATTTCTCAATTGGTGCACCGCCGTCATCCAAAGGAGGTGTCCATTGAAGATCTGCATGATCTTTATCCCAGTCTACAATATCTGGAGTACCTGGTTTACCAGCCGTATCAAATGGATCTTTAGCGATGATGAATTCAGTAGTTTTCAGTGGATCTGATTCACCATATTTATTGACTGCTTTAACACGAAAAGTGTACTCATGTCCTGGATTAAGATCATCAATCTGCATGGTTGTGCTATGTGCTTCACCTGCAAATGTCCATCGCCCCGTTTTAACATCTTGTTTTTCTACAATGTAATGACTAAGCTCTGTACCTCCATTATCTTCAGGTTCTTGCCAATCCAAAGTACATCCATTTTTATGAACATTATTCACTCTTAGTGGACCTTTAGGCTCTCCTGGGCGATCATAAACCAATACATGCACTTCAGCTGCGTCTGTGCCATTTTCATTTTCTGCTTTAATTGTGTAAACACCAGTATCAGAGCGAAGAGCACGTCGTACAGTGAATTTGGTTTTGTAGTCCGGATTTTCAATTTTTATCCTTTCAGTAGATTGTAATTGCTCTCCTTGAAATGACCATGTAACCACCGGAGGTGGTTCACCAGAAACTGGAATATTTAACTGGAAGTTATTGCCAGCACGCACTTTGATTTCCTCAATTGCGGTACGATCAATTTTTGGGGCTACGTGTCGAGGCTTAGCAATTATAGAATTGCTTGGATCTGATGGATCTCCAGGACCAGCTTTGTTTTTGGCTCGTATTCTGAATTCATACTCGTAGCCCTCTTTTAAGTTTGGTATTGTCGCTGCAAGCTGGTTAGCTGGTACCTCTATAGCTTTGTTCCAGAATGGTGCAAACTTTTCTTTCATTTCAACAATATAGCCTTCTATTGGTGCACCTCCATCGTTCGTAGGAGGTGTCCATATCAAATCAACATGATCTTTATCCCAGTCAGCGATTTCGGGCTTGCCAGTTTTACCTAAAGTCACCAGATTGGTTTAAATTATCTTAAAAAGGAAGAACCGAAAAATACAAAGTGAAACGTGAAAAGCACATAAAATTCCACTTATCGATAGCACATATTTTATGAGAAATTAAATAATGACCTGGAGGATCATACGGATTTTTGGCAAGAATATTTCCAAGCGTTTCTAATGGTTCTGATTCACCTTCAGCATTTACAGCAGAAACACGAAATTTGTATTCATGTCCTTCAATAAGACCGTCAACAACTGCACTTGTCTGTCCTCCATCAACCTAAAAATCCTACTGTTAATTTTTCGTTACCTACCATTATGTTTTATAATAATTACTTGCTTTCCTGTCGATCCAAGAATCTTTTTAAACTTTTAATCAGCAAACCTTGACACATGGAACCCAGTGTCCGCTTGTTGTGTCAAATCTTTCTATAACATAATTATCAATGGGTAATCCACCATCATCTTTTGGTTCTTTCCAATCTAGAGTAACGTGATCAGCGTGAATATTTGTTGTATTCAAAGGGCCTACCGGAGGTGATGGTTTATCTGAAAGCTTTAGAAAAATGCTTGTATGTTTCAGACCCCTGGTTTCAACACTTGCGCCAATTTCATCCAAAGTAATTGTCAATAACAAAACTGAAAGCTGCGCAACAATAGAGAAAAATATGACGTAAGAATACTATAATGCTTTCAACAAAATTCGCGAAAATCTTAAAAAAACTGATTTAATCGATGATTTTTTTACTTTTTTCAAGAGCTCACCGATAACATTAACTTCGACAGTAGCCTCATCTTCACCAATGGGATTTACAGCTCGAACAGTGTAAGTACCACTGTCACTTCGTTCAGATGATCTTATTTGTAATTTTGTCTTATAATCTGGATTGTCAAGCTTGACACGACCACCACGTTTGACTTCGCGTCCTTCTGGATTAAACCAAGTGATTTTTGGTGGTGGCTCACCCTCGACTGATACATCAAATGTAATCATTTGTCCTGCTCTTACCTGCACAGTTTTCAAAGCGCTACGATCAATTTTCGGTGCCACTGAAAAGATCTTTATTTTTATCAAATATTATTCCATCAATGTTGACTGAAGAAAACAAATTTTCAAAATTATAATTATGAACAGGGGCATATTTTCTAACTGTTTCGGTTAAATTTAATATCATGCAAATACTAACAGTTTCGTGGTTTCGCAATTACGGCGACACTTGGATCGCTTGGATCAGACGGTCCCCCTTTGTTTACAGCTATGATACGAAATTCATACTCCTCACCTTCCACAAGATCAGGTACAGTAGCTGTAGTTGAATCACCTGGTACTATTAAAGCAGGTTCCCATCTAAAGCTTAGTATGTTCAGTCACAGTGAAATACTATTCCAGATTTGTTTTGATGAAATTAATTTAAGATATCAATGATAGCAAGCGTATTTTGATTCCATTTCAAGAATTACTTTATTTCTTATCATAAATCACTTCTAGAAATTACCGTCCATATTTGCTTCGTTTTTCAATGCGGTATTCTTCAATCGGTGCTCCGCCATCACTTAATGGCTTAGTCCACTCCAGGTCAACGTGATCTTTATCCCAGTCTGTTGGCTCTGGCTTACCTGGCTTATCAGGTTTATCAAATGGATTTTTAGCATGAATAGTGCTGTCTGTAACCAAAGGCTCAGAAGCTCCTTCAGAATTTACTGCCTTGATACGGAACTGGTAATGCCTGTCTTTCATAAGGTTTTCAACTTGGAAACATGTGTCCTTAGATTTTCCACAAGGTACCCATATACCATCTTTAGTGTCCAATTTTTCCAATTCATACTAAAATTTCAATAAACGATTCACATTTCAATCACGAAACATTTCAAGTCATAAAGTCTTGTAATTAACAGTGCTATAAGTAGCAAAGTAATTAAACATTTTCAAAAAATAGCAGTTATTGGAGGATAAGAGTCAAATTTAGTACAGTGAATCAAAAATAGTACATAACTTCGAAACTTCAAAAAAAAAACTAAGATATTACATATACATACATGATCAATAGGTTCTCCGCCATCATCTTCTGGTGCTTGCCAGCTTAAAGTTGCCCGATCTTCGAAGACATCTTTGACGTCTACAGGTCCCTTCGGTTTTCCTGGTTTCCCTTTTATTTTGATTTTGAAAGTGACAGTATCAGTACCACTCCCATTTGTAGCTGTTATAGTATAAGCTCCTGACTGTTTTCTTAAAAATTCAATCGTTAATATAACTCTTGAAAAACGAAAACTATTACTCATATGAAAGCTTGAGTTTTGCTGACTAAAATATGTTCCATCTTGTGAATTGAAAAAGTTTAAAAGTCACGAACCTAAGTGCTTTTGCTATAGCAAATTTAGTGATATAATCTTCGTCTTCGATGAGAACATCTGAATGAAGTGATTTGCCATTACAACTCCACGTAACATGAGGTGGTGGCTCACCATCAATGTGTATATTAAGTCTTAAGGGTTGTCCTACTTTGATAACTATATCTTCAATATCTTCACGATGAATATGAGGTGCCACTAAAAAATTCAAAAGAATTTAACCAAATATGCAAACAGAAAAATGTTTCTAGACAATGAACTTTCTTACATCATGGCTTAAATCGTTACTTGATATAGGTATGCGATCAAAATCTTTAAAAACTGGATAGATGTGTATAAAATTTAGGATCTGAATTATATTTTTTGTTTTTAAGTTTGTGATAAAGATCATCGTTACTATAAAAAACAGACTGGATCAAAGTAGGAAACGTACAATGCCTCGGTTTTGCAGTTACTCGATCACTTGGATTCGATGGTTCACCTACACCAGCTTTATTCTTGGCAGCAATACGAAACTGATATTCTTCACCTGGTTTCAAATTTTCTACTCGAGCAGCTGTTTCAGACCCTGGTACCTAAAATTATTGTTAAACAATCATCTATAGAGAATTAAATTGTTTCTCTATTTTATGACTACTTTCAATAATTTGAAGATTTAAAATTTGATAGAGGCAACTTTACTTTCATTGCTTCTGTCCATTTTCCGTATTTGTCTTTCATTTCTATCACATACTCCTCAATAGGCGAACCGCCATCATTTGGAGCTTTCCACTGCAAATCAATGTGATCCTTGTCCCAATCGACTATTTCTGGCTTATCCATTTTTTCTGGGATGTCATACGGATTTTTAGCTAAAAGTCCGTCACCTTCTGTTGAAAGTGGACTTGATTCGCCTTCTTTGTTCACAGCCCGAACACGGAACTAAAAAATTTGTACAATTATAATTTTAACAAAAAAAGTGATTAGCATTTTGTAAACTTGATAAATAATGTACATTATTTCAATCATGAAACTTTATATGGTAGATTAAATTACTTGATAAAGTTTCCCTTCTTGCAAATTATGCACAGTTGCTGTGCAATCTTCTGATCGTCCACATGGAACCCATCTACCAGTAGACATATCCATTTTCTCAATCTCATAATGGTCGATTGGAAGACCACCATCATCTTCTGGTGGCTTCCACTTTAGATTCATATGATCCGCATGAATATCTGATACTTCCAATGGACCTTAAAACGATTTTTATGAGGAAAATCTTATTACATTTACAAACACTCAAAATGAGCTAATACTGTTTAAGGTTGCTGGAAAATACCTTCAGGAGCAGAGGGTCGAGCAATGACCGTTATTTCCATTGAATGCTCATCTTTTCCATTAACATTTGTTGCTGTTAACGTATATTTTCCAGTATACTTTCGTGCTGCATTTTTGAGCACGAATGTAGTCTTGTAATCTTCATAAGTTATCTGAAAAAGAATTTCACTGTACATCTAAATCAATCAAATATTTATCAGCTAATAGAAAAATTTGATTCTTTTTTACAAGAGCTTATTTATTTCCTTTCAGCATTTCATGGATTAATAAATAAAATTTTTTAATCTATAAAATCTGTGAATCCATGTAACATTGAAATCTAAAGGAAATGATAAAGCCTTCCGTATTGCTGTAATTGGAAGTAAGTTCATTTAAATTAAAGAGGTACCACAATACGTCCATCGTCTTCTACTGCTTTTTCATTATGTGTCCAAACTTTTTGTGGTGGCGGTTCTCCAATGACTGGAATGTTCCATTCCATACTCTGTCCAGCTTTGATCACAATCGATTTCATTGATTCTCGATCAATATATGGCTTCACTGAACAAATATTTTAATAGATTTTTACAAATTTATATTTGTTAGCTGTAAATAAATAATCAATTGTTGATATTAATACCTTTAATGTTCTAGATTTATTAAAGAAAAATTTGATTCTTTTTTACAAGAGCTTATTTATTTTGAATAACTCACAGTTACGATGCTTTGCGATAACTCTTCGACTTGGATCAGATGCTTCTCCAGATCCAGCTTTGTTGATGGCTCTTATTCGGAACCGATATTCTTCACCTTCTTTCAAACCCAAAATTTTAGCTTCACACTCAGGACCATGTGTTTTAAAGCATTCACTCCAATCTTTAGAATGCTTGTCTCGTTTTTCAACTATGTAACCAGTTATTGGAGAGCCACCATCCTAAAATTAATATCTTTATAGTAGTATTTTGCAGAAAGTCTTTCCTTAATTACTTCTCTTACAACAGTTCACTTTAAACTGAAAATTAAGCCGTACATTAGCTGGAGGATCCCATGCCAAATTTACTCGATCAATGTCCCAGTCAGTCACTTCAGGAGCTGATGGTTTTCCAGGTTCATCTAAAAAAAATGGAATTGATCACTGTACTATAAATTTTTTTTGCAGATTAATCTTAATAATTAAAGCAGAAATAAACCCCATGGAAAACAGTTATGAACTATCAGATATAAGAGTCTTGCATGCTGATAAAATTAAATTTGTCTGATGGACATTAAAATATCATGAGCTACTTGGACATAAAAACGTTATAAGCACCGTAAGGATTCTTCGCCAGAGTAGCGTATTTGGTTGCTAATGGATCACTAGCACCTTCACGATTTACAGCTTTCACACGAAACTGGTAAGAGTGGCCCTTTTGCAAGTCTTCAATATGCGCTCTGGTATCCTTCACTTTAGCGCATGGAATCCATTTTCCTATTTCTGTGTCGAATTTCTCTACTTCATAATATTCAATGGGTTCACCACCATCATCTTCAGGTGGTGTCCAAAGAAGGTTGCAATTATCTTCGAAGACATCCGATACCTAAAAATTGGATAAGAGACTGTAACTGAGTCAAATTTGGTTTCAATCCTTCAATTAACTAATAAAATATGGAAACATAAGCGTAGCTAAGTTCTAAAAAGTACAAATCATGTTTATTACTTGGAAATTTGCAAAGTTTATAGATTTCTCCAGATTTTAAAGATAGAAGAATCACATACTTCTAAAGGACCTAGTGGTGGACTTGGTCTGTCCAAGACAACTAGATCAGCGGTACCGATTTGTTCACCAGTAGAATTTTTCACTTTAAGTGAGTACTTGCCCACATCTGAACGTTTTGCTGATGGTATGTGGACTAATGTATGTGCCTGTTTTTTCGTTTCAACCTGAAATATACTACAAAACACTACAAAACTTTTCAAAACCTTAGACTTTGCTTAATAGCTTTCACATCTCTGAATAAAAAATTATATGGGGAGATGAAAAGTTGAATGACCTGAATAGATTCACTTGCTAATAGAACTTCGTTATTTTTGAACCAAATAACTTCAGGTGCTGGTTCACCTCCGAATTCGATATTCCACTTCACTGATTGCCCTGCTTTCACAGTAAAACTCTTTAAATCATCCAATTTCAACCATGCCGGAACTGCAATATTATAAAATTTTCTTAGTAAATTTTATCTAAATGAAAAAAATTTTTAATTTCAAAAGAAAAGTTGTGATAGATTTACCAAATTTAGGTTTAGCAATTTGTCTATCAGATGGTTCACTTGGGTTACCCGGTCCAGCTTTATTAACCGCCTTTACCCGAAACTGGTATTCGTTACCTTTTTTCAAACCTTTTATTGATGCACTTGTCGCTGGAAAGATTATGAGCTCACAAAAAAGGTTATTAACTAACGAAAAATGCAAATTTCAATTTCACATTTACCAAAATTCGAAAACAATTTGTCTGATACGTAATGAATAAAAAATACTAGGTGATCTTGTTATTTCACTCCATTCACGAGTTACTGGATTTTTAACTTCGATAATGTATTCTTCAATCGGAGCACCGCCATCTTTCGATGGTGGATGCCAGGCAATATCAATTCTATCTGCATCATGGTCAGTGATTTCAGGACGACCTGGTTTTCCAGGTTCATCCCAAGGATCCTTTATTAGAATGTACTGATCTGCAGAAAGTGGATCTGATTCACCTTCCTTGTTTTTTGCCTTCACTCTATAATTTAAAAATTTATTTTGATTCCTCTACTGATAATACTTTAAGTAAAATAGTAGTTATTTTTTGGTTTCTACAGTTATGCAGTTTTCATTTTGATATTTATTATTTTTATGCACTGACCTGAACTTATAATTTTCTTTATTCTTTAATCCATTCACAGATAATTTAGTTTGATTACCAGATACCACACCAACTGGTATAAATTTTCCTTTATCTTCCATATTTTGTGCTTCCACAATATATTCTGCAAAGAACAAAATCTTATCAAAACAAGTGAATACTCCTTGAAAGAATGTAAGAAATGACTTTTGCAAAAATGTACCATCTATAGGTTCACCGCCATCATCATCTGGAGGATTCCATGCTAATGTAGCACCATCACCACAAATATCCGAAATTTCTAAAGGCCCTTTAGGTGGACTTGGACGGCCAACAACAGTAACTCTTGCTTTCGAATCACATTTACCATTATCATTTTTGAGAGTCAACATGTATTCTCCAGAATCAGCTCTTTCAGCATTTTCAACCTATAATGGTGATGAATTTATAATCAAATTTTTTTAAAGACTAGTATTTTTGACTATTGTAGCATAATCTATAATAATTGTATCAAGAAACCTTGAAAAGATGTTTGCCTCGTTCCGTAATCATTTTACAGCGACCACCAGGTTTTATTAGTTTGTCATCTTTTACCCAGATTGCTTCCGGTACCGGTTCACCAACTATCACTAAGTCGTATTTGATTGTCTCACCAACTTTTAATTTTAAATCCCAAATGCCATTGTTTGGAAAACCAGGTGGTTCTGAAAAATGCAAATCACTATAGTGGAAGTTTCTTTGCTTAAATTATTCTAATGCCTTTACAACAAGCCCATGTTGATGTGGATCTAAAAATTAGAAAATCAGTAGAATCATTAGATACTATTGTAAACAGCTTGCCTGGTCGTGCAGTGATCAAAAATGCTCTTCCATGATCGCATGGATCCCCTGCACCAGCCTTATTAACTGCTCGAACTCGATAATAATACTCATTGCCTTCAACAACTGTATTATCCAGAAGTGTGAAGACATCTTTTTCTTCAGATGATGATGGTACTACACCAACTTCATTCCATTCTTTTTCGGACTTATTTCTTCTTTCAACAATGTATTTTTCAATAGGCGCACCACCATCATTATCAGGAGCTTTCCATTGTAGTATTAGCGAGTCTTTATCAATATCAGTTGCTGTCATATTTTTTGGCTTTCCCGGAACCTCTGAAATCCAACACATGAAACTTATTGCCATTTACAATATCATAGTAATAAATCATGAAAATAAGGCATAGATTGTATTAAAAAAGGTTAAAATAATTTACTGTACGGATCTTTGGCTACTATTCCTTCACTAATGAGTGGTTCTGATGCACCAACATCATTTGTGGCTTTTACTCGGAACTTGTATTCACCATTTTCTTTCAAACTTTTCACCTTAATTAATAAAAATTTCATTCAGTAAGTGATGAATAGTAAGTAAAAATTTTGCAGTGAATATTTGCGAATTTTTTATTATATTAATAATAATAAATAAAAAGTTGACGAGATTACTTCATAATCAATAGTTTCTTTAAAAATATAATAATTTGCTTTCATTAGGAACAGTTTTACTCTCTTATAAGGCAAACATTTACAATAGCTATTTTAATAAAACACCTTGAATTCAGTTTGTTTCGTTTCTCCGATTTTGGTCCATTTTCCATCACCTTCTTGCATCTCGACAATGAAGCTTCGAACAGGAGCATTCTCATCTGGATCTGGTACATTCCACTTCAAATCACATCCTTTTGAATCAATATTTGTGGTTTCAAGTGGTCCTTTTGGTGCTTTAGGCTTATCTTTGACAAATAATTCGAATGGTGCAAGTGCCGTGCCACCAGAATTGCTAAGTTCTAGTGCCCATTTTCCAGTATCCTCTTTTTTTGGATTCTTAAAATTGAAAAATTCAGATTTTTGAATCATCATTATATGAATAATTGTTTTTTTTTTTTGACTGCTGCTAAGTAATCTACAGTTTTAATACACTTATTTACTTTAACAGTAAATTCAATTCGTCCTTCCCTTCTGGATGAAAAGGTTGTCATTAAAAGTGTTATAATTTTGAATATTGGCAAATTTTGTTTTCAAATGAATACAAGACTCTTAGAACTCAGTGATAAATGATTCACAAAAGATGTAACTTCTGATTATAACTCTGTCGTTTTTATGTTTACGAGCAAGTTAACAAGTATAATATATTATTTTGTCTTAGTCACAAACATTCAAAGCAGAGATTATAAAACGGACTTGATGGCAATTTTTTGATTTTTTCATACTGCAACATTGCTAAAAGCGAATAAAAACAGTTTTTAGATGCACTCTTCTCAAGAAGAAGCAATGTTAACTTTTGTCATAATTTGTATATCTTGGTTTTTGTTGCAATAATGCCTGTTGAAGTCAAAATTATCTCATATGCAGTGCCTGACTAAAATTTAGCTTACTAACAAACTGAAAAATGATTTTGAGAATCAGAAGTAATTGGAAGAAAATTTTTCATAAAACAATTCGTCAAATTTTCAATAATCCTACATACATTTTAAAGAATTATGATTACACAAAAAACGAACTTTGAACTTAATCTCAGCGACATCACCATTCACTACAACTTCTACGAGATCCTTAATCAAATCCATATTTACTGGTTTACCGTCTCGATATAATACCGGTTTGGGGTCACCTCTTCGAGTACCTTTGATGGAAAACGGAACTTTAATTTCTTCTGGTTTTCCTGCTTCCATATCAATCTGAAAGCATTTGAAATTAATGAAAAAGTGGCTGAAACAGAACGTTATAAATACTTTAAAAGCAATTCCATATGAAATTATAATAAGCAACATACTTTTTTGGGCTTCCAGTTCATTACCGGTCGTTTCTCAGATTCCAAAACAGTGATAACACACGAACCTTCTAAACCAGCAACATTAATTTCGTAAACGTCTCCTTCAGAAAGCTCAATTTTTGAAATTTTAAGAGTATGCACGCCCTGTCTTGATACTGTTTCAAACTTTCCACCAGGTTTCGATGTGATCGTTTTCCCATTTTTTGTCCACACGCCTGGAGTTTTATTGTCCTGAAAAAATATTGCATTTATAATACTTTGATAGGATCCAATTCATCGCTTAGTTATGCTCGAAAACCTTGCAGTTTTTACCTTTGTTTCACAACGCAAACAAACATCATCTTTTTCGATAACTTCCATGTCAGTTAGTGGTACAGTAAATACGTTTAGCGCTGAAATAGTGTGTTTTAAAAATTTATATTTAGAAAATAAATTTGAAAAATATCATTACGTTAATATTCAGAAAAATTTCTTCAATCCTAAATAAATCGTCTTATACGAATATTATATTGTATACATTTTAAAGAAAAGAAAATAGACCATCAACAATAAGCTGTGACATTGTCTGGTCATCTTTTGTAGTACACTTATATTCTCCATGATCTTCCAGCTTAGCAACGTTAATAATTAATCGTCGCTTGCGATTATGGCTTTCAGCAATGAATTTTTTACCATCTAATTTAATTTTCATTCCATCATGCCACCATTCAACGTCTGCATCTTTATCGTTTACATCACATTCTAATACTGTACTTTCTTTTTCCAAGACTTTTTGTGATTTGAGTGGAATGACAAATGTATGTCGTGGCTCTAAAAAATTTTCATTTACAATTTCACACTATTTTATACTGTTTTAACTATTGGACAACCAATTAGTATAATTTGAAACTTGAAAAATCTTTCAAAACTGTTTGGTTTAGTTAGGCAAAACACATCAACCTGCATAAACTATATGAGTAAAATGTAAAAGAATTTTTTCTAATGAAAATTTACTTATAATTTTAAGGTTAATTTTTAAAGAACTAAGCAAAAATTTACTTCTCAACACTGCTAACTACAAATATAATTTCGGAACTTTTCAGGCTATTTAAAGTTAATGAATTATAAATTATTTCCTACACCAATACCATAATACTGAAATTTCAATTTTATGATTTACTAGGCTTTACCTTCGACATATATTTGCACTTTGCTGTAAACTTCATTACTAATTTTTGCCATCCATTCACCAGCATCTTCTATAATAACGTCCTTGATGGTCAAAGTAAATCGACCAACAGCATCACTTTCAATCAGAAAGCGCTTATCTGTTTCTCTAAAATAATATCAATTTCTTATATGTTCTCAAAAAATATCATTTGTAATTCAAAATATCAGTTTTCGAAATATGATCAAATCGTCAAAATTCTCATCATAGTTATAATGCATCAAAAAAATGAAACTAACGAAATTGGTTTGCCTTCATGATGCCAGACAAGTGGCGCACGCTTATTATTTACTTTGCAAGTAAGAATGCCTTGCTTTGTTCGATATATTTCCTGTGTATTTGGAAGAGGTGCGATGAAGCTATATTTCATTGGTGGTTCTACAAAAATTAATGGATATTTTAGCAGTCAGACTCTTTTCTATGCATTTTCTTTCAAATGCACAATAACTAGACTCATTCTACATTTTCAAGAACTTTGTCATCAATCCCATAAATTACATACCATCCACAGTTAAAATAGCCGTTGTTGGTAATCCATTTGCTTCACAAGTGTATCGTCCACTATCATCAACTTCAGGATTATTTATAATTAGCGTGCAAACGGCTTTCTCGATCACAATTTTATATTTCAAACCACCCTTAATCAATTATGATTATTAATGCTGCAATTTTAAGCTTATTTGCGCATATCAATTATTATTTCAATACTCTTTAATAATGCGTCTAAAATATTCAAATACTAACGCTGAAAATTTCTTTCTTATCTTTGTACCATCGAATTTTAGCATTTGGCCGAGAATATGTGCATTTCCATTCGCAAATTTTATCTACTTGCTGCTGAACAGTTTTGTTTTCTAGAGGTATTTCCCATTTTTCAACTTTTTTGCCTGGAAACAATGACTGACGACGTTCAGCTTCACTTTTTGGTTTCTCTTTCGGTTTCAAAGATACACTTTTTTCATCCTCTTCTTCTCCGCCATTTTCATGATCTCTGAAAATCGTGCATTCTAATTTTTTCACTATTAAACTAAAAATTCAATGTCTTCCTATTATAGTGCAAACCTATTTTCTAGTTTTTTTCCACGATAAATTTTAGTCTTTAAATCTTTACACTTACATATGCATTTTGCAAAAAATAACTCACCTATGCTTCAACATTGACCTAAAATCAAGACCAGCTTCTGATGTTACTAATAATTTGACTGCTGCAGAATCTTTTCCATGCTTATTTTCAACTGTTAACATGTATGAGCCATCATCCTGTGACCTACATTTTTGCATCACAAGACATACAGAATTATCCTGCTTATCAGAAACGATTCGGAAGCGGCCACCAGAAGGAATCTGAATTTTCAAGCCATAGAATGCACTGGACTTATTCTTTCAGGAATATATTTTCTTCAATTATTATGCTATTTCTTTAATCATCTTAATATTATTAAAATGATAGTAATCTTGACCTCTCGAAGTCCTTTGCTCCATTTAAATGTAGGTGCTGGATTGCCTCCAACTTTACACTTCAAAACAGCAGTTTCATCTGTAACAAACTTATGAATTGAATGAAAATTTTGAAGTTCAGCAGATTTCAAAAATAAATTTCATATTCTTATATATTTCAAATAAGACTTAGTGCTTAGTAGCATCAGTGTACATACTTTCTGGTACTGTAACGTTTTCAGGTATTTCAAGAATTCTTGGTGGACCTTCTGGTCCTGTATTATTTAGAGGTGTGGATATTTTTTCCAGAAGTTCGCCAGCTAAATTTTCTCGACGCATATCGACACTACTGCGCCTCTGATAAAAATATTTGGTACAAATTAATGCCTTTCAACAAAATCAAATAATCTTGGATTTTTGAAGCGATTTGCTTGTTCAAGCAAAAATTTCAATCTCGTCTGAAAAAACTTGATCAATATTTTGATTTTGAGATCAAGAAGTCAACGAAGGACTTATGAATAATGGATAAAAATTTGCAAATACTTCAATTTTTTCCAAATTTTAGTGTTATTCTTTTATGTGCTTTCAGAATGCATCAAAAATACGGCTAATAATTTTAACCATTTAGATGATAAATCTAAAATTTATTAGAAATTTCTAGAATTCATACTCTGTTCGCTTTGGCATTTCCTGATGTTTTTAATGAACTTTGATCAGACTGAAAGCAAGCAAAATCAAAAATACAAAATATTATGATTTGTATTGTTGCGAGGTATTTTGGTAAAATCTTCTTATATTTCAAAAAAATCACTAAAATAAATATCGTCCGAAGCAGTTCATTAAAAACTTTCATGCGACAATAATCGAGCCCTATATTGATAAAATTTTTCCAATTAAAATACAATTAATATTATTTAAGATACTGAAGGAAAATATTGCTTTACCATTGCTGATTTTTTTCGGCTCAATTCTGATATCGAGGGTAATTCCGAAATAGATTCCGACCGTTCTTCTTCCGAACCTCCGCCATCATCTTGCATTATACCCATGGGTTCTTTACTTCCTTGTAATCCAACCTGCAATTAAAGTCCGTAATTCTATTAAGCTGAATAAGTTAAAATGGTATGCCTTATATTGCTAAAATGCCTGCTAGAAAATATTATTTTTATAAATTAAGAAGAAATCAGATTCTTTTTTGTAAATTTTTTGATTTAATTTATGACTTATTGCTCCGAGATCCCCGACTAAAACAGCATCAATTTTTTTTAGCTTTCATTATATGTTGGGTATTTGTTTTCCAGTTTTGGTGATTTCTAAAGTTTCTAAGCCTGTTATAAGTTCTCATACTGTCATCTTGAGTAGCGTGAAGAGGATTTGAAAATTAGAAAGATATTAAGAGTGAAGTTATCAGTCATAAATTTTATTTTTTGCTCTTTTTTCTTAAAAATTAAGCTTTAAAAGGATTGTTTAGAATTTTTTCTTGCAAATGTTTATTCACAATAAGTTCGCTGTAAATAGAATGCAAACTGAAAGAATTTACTACTTTTTCTTCGGGTTCTAATTTTGAATCACGATGTTTCACTGTTTCCAATCTTTGTTTCATTTTTATTCCCTTTGCTTTTTGATCCATTTGTTCTGCTTCAGACGTGTCAGTTTCAATACGTCGCTTTTTCAAATTTCTCTCTTCTTAAAAATACGCTTTCAAGCTTAAGAATACTGGAAATAAATGAAATTGATAATTGGTACATAAATTAAGCTTATACTTTCTGTAAGACTGGTGAGAAGCTTCTGGCGGAATTATTATTGCAATTCATTAATTATCCATTAATGATTTTTTGAAGGTAAATTTAATTTACATTTCTGATGATGACTGAACTGACCAGAATGTTCAAATTTAACTGCAGCTGAACTACTTGCTTCGCCAACACTATTTTTTGCTATGCAATCAAATGATCCACATTTTTCTTTAGTAATATTTGATATAGTGAGGCGAGCAATTTTACCGTCAAAAGATTGTTTGAAATCCGACGAAACTGGTACAGATTGACCATTCCTAACAATTAGATTCAGTAAATAAAAAGTGATAATAACTAAATAAATGAAAGTACTTATAATTTTGTTCGTATTCAAATCAGAAATGCGGGAAAAATGCGGCACACATTAATTTTTTGTATTCATGTGAATTATTTTTAGAATACTACTCTTGTCACTCTTCAATAACAGTAATTATATAAATAAAGTCAGTAGAAAATGCTATTGATGAAAGCAACATACCTGAGCCAAAAAACTTTTGTAGTTGAATCACACATGAACTGACATTCTAACATAACAGTTTGACCTTCACCAGCACTCTGAAAAATATCGCAGTGATTTCAGAGCGTAAAGTGAGATCGGTTCAAGATCTCAATGTACATTTATAAATGCACTCATTATAATATAATGATAAGTTTTATTTTTCAGGCATAAACAGAAAGCTAGTTAACTTTACATAAGTGTACGGCAAATTTTGAATCACGTTTCTCTTTGATTAATAATTTTTGGAAAAATACTTAACAAACGGAATTAGCGTAAAAATTTGTAACGTGTTACTAACCTTTGATTTAGCATTTTCAATTACAACAGGAGCTCGATCTTTACTTTTTGTTGAAGTTTTTGTATTATCAACTCCATTTTCTTTTGCTTGATTGATTTTACTAATTAATGGTGACTTCTTCGACTTTTCTTCACGAGGTTCCGAAATAGACTCTTCAGTTTCTGTTTTTAACTTCTTTTTTCTTCTAGCTTCTATTTTGTCTTTATTTTTCATATCTTCCTCGAGTGACGTGTGCAAGAATTTTTGCGCATCACTTTTTTTACGCAACGTTTCTTGAGCTTCATTTGATGCACTAGTTATCACTAATTCATTCGTATCTGCGCTTAAACTTTTATTCTCTTTGTCAATTATTAAATTTTCGTCTGCTTTAGTAGTCGGTATTGCATGTGTTAAATTTTCATCTATTTTTGCATTGCTTTTCTCCTCGTTAATTTGCGGAGGAGTTTCAAGTCGTGGTGATTTGGATTTATATCGCGGTGATTTTTGTCGTGATTTCTTTTCAGTCGGTGGAAGAGCTGTTTTACTTTTTCGCTTTGTACTTGCTAAATAGAAAAGAGCGAATTGGTCTGCCTTCAAAATCTTTATCTTCTACTAAGTGATATATAAGTGCTATACACTTATCACTTGGTGGAAAATAATTTAAAAAAATATTTTCTGTTTATCTTTTTACTCTGGTTGATTCATTATTGAAATTTTTAAAAATTTCAAATAGACATTTGAATTAATCTTTATAGGAGGTGTGCAAAGTTTTTATACAAATTAGCTGATAGATTTCTTCCTTTTTTTCTAAAAAACTTATAATAACAGTTGCTGCAAACAGCTTTAATTTACTTGCTCTACTTTGAACTTGTCTGAAAAATATCTGTCATCTTTAAATACTCAAATATTTTTCATATCATTTTATTCCTGAAAAACTATACTTACTGCCATCAATTTCCATTTGTTCTGATTTAATACCGGAAACTTTAGTTGTGGCATCGCCAGCAGTTGTTTCCACCTCTTGCGTAGGTGTTGAAGTTCCTGATCGGGACAATTTTTTTGGTGTACTTTCACGAGATTTCAGTGTTTTTTTCGGAGTTCCTTCCCGAGATCTTAATTGTTTCTTTGGTGAACCTAAATTTTACTTCATTTTAAGCTTGTCTTATTGACTTTTATGATTTAATCATTTTAAAAACAATCAGATTAATCTACCTGGTCTCGACCCTTGCCGAGATCCAGGCTGTGATGAAGCAGAGTCTTTTTTATCAAGTTTTTCTTGCTCCTCGATTTCTTGTTCAAAATTTAATGTTAAATTTGCATTTGTTTCTCCTTGATCATTTTTAATATTGCATCTGTACTGTCCTGCATCTTCTGCTACAGGATTCTAAAATGAAACTAAATATTATTTACGTAACTTATTTAAATCGTAATCATCAATCATCACTTTTTTCAAATCTTTAAAAATATGCAAAATTACTTGACAATTTTAGTAAATTTTGGATTTTATCATATAGAAAAATTTACTAACATGTAATTTTAATTGTAAGAGATATGTTGAGTCTTCGAGTTCTGCAAAAAACATGTTGTACAAAGGACTTTCATGGATTTGTACGCCATTTTTATACCACGTGCCATGTGGCTTAGATGCACTTTTTACCCTACATTCCATTACAATTAAAGCTCCATCATTTTTCGGAATTATTCTTGGTTTACCAAGAAATGTCGGTCCTTTTGCTATTTCTTTCTCCTCTTCTTCACCACCTAAAGTATTAACAAAAATAAAACTTCCTTTTCATGATTTGCTTTCAATTTCCTTTTAACTCTTTCTATGTATTACAAAATTTCACGCACAAAAAAGATTATACTTTTGATAGTTTTTTTTCGATTCATTGATATTTTTAAATAACAACTGCTACAATGATTCTTGGAAACTTAATTATACAACTAATAAAGTTTATTTATAGTCGTTAATATTTGTATATGAGCAAAAAGAATATAAAATATAAACAGAAAAAGCTCAGTCAATTATAATAATAGTTTTAAATGTGATTCTCTCTTTACTTGCTTTACAGCCAGCCGTATTGTAACTATTTAAAAACTGCATTTAAAAAAATGAACTACTCAAAATATTCTTCACAAATGAATGAAGTCTGCATTTGCCAAGCTCATTTATTTATTCAAAATGCATTAGAATATCTCTTCAGCTGCTTATTTAATATTCAGACAATGAAATCGTTTCATTTCATTCAGAAAGATTACTTTTACATGTCTTCAGTATTTATCAGTGAATAATTTAACTTGAAATATTTTGTTGACTTATAAAAAATTGCGTTCATTAAATACCAATTGGAAGATGTTCATTTCTCTAACTATTGGCAACAAACGATTGCGTTAAATAAACATCGGCTTGGGTTGCTGTCTTCAAATTAAATTCTTTAAACTTTAATAGTTTCCAAGATTAATATTAGAATTTTTTTTAAATTTTCAACCTGCAAAGTTAAGATTGATATTTGCATTTGATTCACCAAATTGATTGCTTGCTGTACATTTATATGCACCGCCATCACCAACATTCGGTTCCTTAATATATTTTGAATATTCAATTAACTTATAAATTCTGTAATTTAAGTTATAAAAAATCACTACAGAGAAAAAAAAGGAAATTTCTGGTCACTTTAGATTAAATTCCGATCTATTGTTATTAGACTGATTTTTGACCAAATTGATCAGTAGAATGCTTAATTCAGCAAGTAATGGTTGCAAAAAATTTTCTTGTGTACCAATTATGCAGTTGTTATACATTAATTACACTTACTCTCTTGAAAATATAGCTTAAGTCAATATTATTGTAATGTTATTGTATAATCAGTCATTACAAGAAATATTTCGTGTTATTCTAAAAAATGCACGAAAGATGATTTCTAGTCCAGCATATAAATTTACATATTAGAAATAAGACAATACAACGCATTATTAGTCAAATTGAACTCCACAACAATTATATGAAAATGTTTCCTTTTTTTTTGCAAAACAAGAACTATATGTTATTGATTTTTTCTGTAGTTACTTCAAGGAAACTAAAATTACTTATAATTATTACATATTTATAACATCACTGCAGTGCGTTTGTAATGCAAATTTTATGCGTACCATAACAATTTAGATCTAAACTACAGCAACTTTGTTGAAAATAGCAGCAATTTATTTCACTGATTTAAGGGAGAATCACATAGTGAGAAATGCTGTCTTGTACTTCAAAAACAAGTATTATGAGCTTTTCCATATGGATTGTTAGCGAAAAGAACTTCAGATGACAGAATTTTGTCTCAAACTACGAATTCGTTTTTGAAGACCAAAGATGGTTGCAGTTTTGTTCATTAAGGAACGAGACGGATGACAGAAGAGAAAATGAGCTTATTAATAGAAATCACATTACTAATTTTAAATATTAACAGGAAGAAAAAAGTGGTCAGTGATAAAAAATGATCACTTTTTGATATAATCAAAAGTGAATTAAGCAATAGTGCTATTTTAAGACAAAATTTAAATGAACATTTGATAATATTTGCTTGATTTAGGAGCGTCTAAATTATCTTAACAGCCGTGTCTCAACCTTGATCAGCTGAAATCACGACTGCTACTTTCTCAAATTTTGATTTTGATCTTTGAGATACAATTAGAAACTATTGGCATAATGTATTTACTCTTCTTTAATGAACGAGACTGACTGCATCAAAAACATATTGAAAAGAATATTTGAAATTATAAGCGATATTGAATTGAACGGAAGATTGATTTTCTGTTGTAATAAATAGCATTTGGGAGAAACTCTTTCAGCTCAACTACTTTCATTTTTTCAAACAACAGTGATAAAATTTGCAAGGACCGTGGCAAAAATTATCATCCAAATAATAATGAAAATGATATTTATGACACAAGGAATAATTTGTAAGCGTTAGATAAGTTTTAATTTGATAGTTATTATGTGATAAAAATATGAATGTAAACTGCATATTTCTTGATAATTGTAGTCATACAGTTGGAATAATTTGAATTTAAACCAAAATTCATAAAGCATAAATTGAAACAACAAAATATGAACTTGATATTCCTTAAATTAAAAAAAAAGCCACAGTTTTCACAGATAAGTGATTTGAACTTTGATTATTCAGTTTCTTATTTAAACAAAAAAAATACAGTTGTGGTTCAAAAATTGAGCATCAGCACCAGAAGACTGAGCTAGTAAAAGGTTAAATAAATATTATGCATATTTATTATTGTAAAATTTGTTAAATTTTAAATGTTTAGCTTTCATAAAGTTTGGCTACATAGAACATGCCGTTTAAATTTAAAATACTTTAAAGAGAAAGAAATTAGCAAAACAAGCAATTTTATTTACACATTTATTTTGATAAATAAATGAATAGATTAGTGGATTCTATACAGCACTGAAATAATGAATAGTAAAAATTGAAAAGCTAAGTAAAAGACTTGGAAGTGCTAAATGAATTGTACTAATCACTGTTTGTTATATTAAGAAATGAATGATTACCTTAATAATTAAAATTGCCTTATAAAGATTAGACTGCAAGTTTGTAAGTATAAATTCTACGCGAGGCCCAGCATGAATTGGAGTGCCAGCATGGTACCATACAATACTGGGAGGTGGATCAGCCTCTAAACAGCATTCCATTAACAAATCTCCTTGAGGAGTTTGTTGAATAGATGGTTTCTGCGTGAATCGTGGCGCTCCAGGCATCTTGTTCCACTCTGACTTACTTCTAATCCTTTCTGATATAATTTATAATTTCAGGAAGAGCGTTTGAAAAAGCCACATGCAAGATTCGTTAAATTGAAATACCAAATTTTGATTCGCATACAGCGGCGCTGTGATATTCGTTAGCGATATTATCTTAAAATATATAAAAGTGTCTACATAAAATTAAGTATAAAACTAGTTATGGAACGTAGTGAAGTGTATTCAAATACAAAACAAGATAATGAAGTAAAAAGTAAATGAAAGTAATTGCGCGTTGTCAGAAAGTAAAATAGCAACGTTTGAATTAGATGAAGAAGAATGAGTATAAGAATAAGAATAAGAATGATAGGTTAGAGTTGAGATGCAAAATGAAGAGGATTGTTGGTGAAGAAAATGAAATAGCAAAAGCTTCAAAGTTCCACAAGTTGAGCTGAAAATCACATCTATGCTGCAAGCAGTAATGCTTGACTCCTCTTGGCATCGTTACTTACGCAGTGTGCTACACCAACTTCTGCACTGCAACAATTCCTACCTCCGCTCTAAAAATAAGTGCTTTTAACCTTCAACACCTTTGCTTTTTCCTAATCCCTCTGTATCTTATTTCTAATACTTTTAACTTCGTTACTCTTCTTTCTCAACTACATCATATCCTTTTTTTGAGATAAAAAGTTTAAATGAAGTGAAAAAATGTTTCTGAATGCTCTCTTTACTGCTGCTAATGTTCTTCTCTTTAAATTTTAAATTTAGTTAAATGAGTCATTTAACCTCGTCTAACATTCTATTCTATCTCTGCAATTTAAGATAACTTTTTTTATCTCAAATTCATTAATATTGTTAAAAATTAAGCATTTTTTGATTTTAGCGGATTTTCTTCTGCCATTTTATTCATTTACTGACTCTGATAATCGATTTCAATTGCAGAACTACATGATTAATGTTATCTTCTGAAATTTTCATACTCTCTCATCTACAACTTTTCCGTCATATCTTTCTTTGCGCAAAAAATGGACCTCCAGTGATCTTCGAGAGAAGTGTCAATATAATAAGCACTTCTATTTCTCCATGATTTTTACTACAATAGCTGGAAGTACTTTTACACTTAAAAATTATCTAATTATATCAAACAAAACGTACGTATATTACACAAATATTTGCTCTAATTATACGGATTTTTGGAGCTCAAAACGGAGTAGAGGCAGTGCACATAATTTTGACCTTTCCGATATCATTATCTTTCAGTTTTCAATTGCACTCAATAAGTGAATGTATTAAAAAAGTTACTAAATTGCTGCTAATTATGATACACTTATAGCGTTTCGATCGCTTCAACAATGGCTCACAAAATCATTAGTACATATCTACAGTATCTAATTTTGTGCGTAAATATGCATCTATTTATTATCAATTTTTATTAAAGAATTCATATTAATATGCAAATTTTAAATTAAAAGGTTTTAGTCCTAAAACTCATATTTCTCATATGCTAATTTATATATGCATTCGCAAGTACTGTTTAATAAATATTTCTATATAATTCTGATAAATTAAAACTTTCAAGATACTTGTATAAATTACTGAAGAGTAGTAAAATCAACAAAAATCCTGTTGCATTTAAAATGGCTAAGTCATCCATGAAGTCAAACAAACTAATGTATATAAGAAAGAATAATTGTCAATTCATTCCAATTAAAACATAATTTTTAAAGTTATGTTATAAATTGCAGTACTAATATACTTATTTTATTAGACATGTACTTAAGCACTTAAATAGGACGTCATCGCTTATCCCTATTTTGTTACAAATAAATTATTCAATAAATTCATTACAAAACAAAAAAAATAATTCATTCAATTTTTCTAATTCCGTTTTGCTTTTTTGAAGTCTAATAAACAAAGCTCAAATCATAAAAGTGCATTTTTGAAGCAGTAAGCTGTTTGCATTTAAATCATTAAAATTCTTATGAAAAAATTTCAATGAATTGAAAAACTGAAGATAGCACAAAAGACTGAGCTCAAGCTACTTTTCGTCCACCAATTTTGATCTCATTTTAATATAAATTTTAAAAATCAATTTCTTGATTTCCGCGTTTGTTTTAATAGCTTTTCAGTTCATTTCTAAGTTTGTAAACTTTTTATATGCATATAATGTCTTGAGAGTAAAGAATTATTTACTTTTGTTTCTATGTTGTTCTATCATACGATGGAAATATTTAAAGAATGTTCTCATTGAGATCCTTCCTAACATTATTCAAGTCGATCATCAATTCATCAGTGTTTGTTTAACCTGAATTGATAATCCAAAATCAGCATAAGTTTTAGTACTATTGATTTCCGACAAAAACTAATCACAGTGAATGATGTAGCATTACATCAGAGTGATTAAATCTAACATTACTTTAATTTATTCAAATTATTACATCAATAAACAATTCTCAGTATTAATAGGCGCAAATTGAAAAGACATTCTGAAATATGTAAAAAACTAAAAAGCAGATAATATTGGTTAAAAGTGATGATTGATTGAGATTTTGGTCTATCAAAACAAATGTGCAGTCAGTGATGGATGAAGCAAGTATTATATTTCATCTGTAAAATTTCAAGCACTACCTAACGCAATAGAGTAATTAGCAAAATTTTTTCGAAACATATAAAGTGATGCTGCCAAACAGTAATTAATGTGTTTTTCAATCATTTGCAATATTTCAACTAAGTAAAATTTGTATATTAATGAATAAATTACATCAAAAAGTGTTTTAGAAGCAAAAATGAGGATAGATGACACGTCACCATCAAATGAATCGCTTAGCATTACCATAATATCAACCATTCTCAAGCTGTAAACACAGAATATCAACTGAAGAATATTTTGGACAAAGTATGCTGTTAACCACTCATTTATTCTTATAAACGTATTTGAAAGGTAAAAAATTATCATTACTTCATTTGCAATACTTTGAAAAATCGTTGTTTTTCAGATTTTTTTGAATCATTTAATAATTATTTTTGAAAATTTAATGTGCAAAATGGTCATTTTGAAAAAGTTAATGAACAAAAATTGCGACTGCTTGAAAAAAGTAATAAGAGAATGAGCTTAAAACGCAAACTGTCAGTGTTCGTTTAAGTTAAGAAATTTTCGCAGATTTAGGCTTTCAATGATGACTAAGTTTATGCATTAAAAAAACGCCATATCGAATAGATCTCAATTCAAATTGAAGATAAATCAATTTCGCTCTTGCCAAAAATGAAACTCAATCAATATTTCTCGTTCAAGAAATAGAAATATATGAAAAGCTCGGAATCTGCACCTTATAGTTTTTGAATGCTTCACAGTTTTAAAGCCAATTTATCCTAATTTAATGTTTGAAAATTTCATTTACTTTATTTTGTATCTTGTTTTAGAATTAATAATTGTTGACATCCTCATTCAGCATGGAATTTCGAAAGCTACAATACTTGATAGCTATTAAAATTTCATGCTGCCGTATATTAAAATTACAAAAATTTTTATATCATAATTTGAAACAAAGGAAAATTTCAAAATTTTACTCTCATATGAATTGAGATTTTAAGAAATACATGTACAAACAATGTTATAAATGATTTTTAACACCAAATCTAGAAATACATTGAATACAAAATTTTGTTGCTATATTTTTCAAAGTAAAGTTTCTTTAACGTCCTTACCATTAGACAATTAATTTATCCTTCTTGAACAGAAATTATTATTTATCAATGAAATTAGCAAAGTGAAAGTTGAGCTTCTCTCTGAATATTAAAAGGTTAACTAATTTATATTTAGCATTTTAGTAAATTTTACCGAATTTTATTTTATCAGAGATCTTTTTGGAATGATTTTTGCATGAAATAAGTGCAAAGATATGCCCAGTTTGGTTTTAAACCCAATTTACTGATGTTGTATGATGGGAAACATTAACTGCATAGTTTTAAATCATGAATTTATTTGATAAGTAGTTGCATAATTAAAAGCTAGTGGTGAGTTACAGCGGGATAATTAGATTGAGGGATAACAATTCATTTGATTATGTGCGAAAAGAACAAATTGAAAGCTGTTTGAAATGAAATAAAAGAATTATCATATCATAAATCGTGTAATTATTAGAATAAAAATTGCTCAAAAATTAGATTTATATGCTAAAAAAAGAAAACAAAACGTTGTTCGCTTTTGTTACTGAAAATTTTTTCAAATTACAAAACAAAACTTATAAAATCATATTTTTAATGAAAGTAAATTATTTAACAAGTAGATAGGGAAATGTTTTATAAGTAAGTATACTGGTTTGCTGCAGTTAATAATTGATAGTATGTATATAATCAGAAAAGGTTAAAGAATAAAAAAGAAAGTTTTTGAATGCA
>UYYF01004454.1:50819-75835 GCA_900618365.1 Thelazia callipaeda
AATTTTCAATGATTAAATTACTGTGTACAGCATATATTTATAACGTTTTCATCAAAAACATGCTGAAAATAAGACGTGAAAATTGCAGTAAAATGCACTACAAGCTTTTCATACTCTTTTTGACTATTTTACATTCGCTACTAATTAAGACTCATTTATCATGAATAATGCCTGTATCATGAAATGTTATCAGTTAATAGCCCGAGTAAAGAAAGGTCAACTTGTGGTTTTTTATCTGCCACCCACTGAATATTTATTAAACTCAAGATAATAATTTTCAAATTTCAAACCCAACTATAAGAAAAAGCACTGCTATCGAAGATATTCTTTCTTTTTTCATCACTATGAATCTGAATCACACAAAAATTTATTGAAACAGTGCATATTCGATATAGTAGCCATATTATATAACACCCATTGCTTTTAATTCGATACACAATACCAATATGTTTCGGAAAAAATTATTGTTATTTAACATGAAATACTCATTTCAACGTCTTTAAGATACAATAATTCAAAATTGTTCTGTTATTTTTACAAATCTTATAGATCCTACAAATTTATTACCGAAAAAAGAACTTGACAGCTTAAAACCTTCCTGATCAATAAGGAATCTGGCTGGCTTCACAAATCATTTTTAATCCTATGAAGTTCACTAATAAGAGTTTGTGAACCACAAATCTTTACACCGCAAATTTTGGAAAACAAACCAAATTTTGTCTCCTCTAATTGTATGTTATAACTGAGATCCACATTTATCAGTAACAAATTTTACGTAATTTTACGAAACATAGTTTAATTCACATTTGTATACTGAAGCCATGTCATATTTAGGTAGTGCTCACGCGCAGGTGATACAAAATATATTTTACATTTATCCCAATACATTGATTCTCATTCATATGTTACTTAAAACACTGAGATACAGCCGTATTTCTTTTTACTATTTTTCAGTCATTAAGAACAAACTTTTCAATAGAGAATGAAATGCAAAGTTTGTTAGAACTGTTCAAATGGAAGTATAAAATTTTTTTAGCATTTTCCATTTTTCAAAACCATCTATGATGTGTGATCGTCTAATGCTATATTTTTTTTGAAAACAGCTCAAGTTAAAACTTTGAGAAAATTTAAAAAATTTTTGACTATAGCTAGCTGAAAACTCTTTCTAGAATTTCAGATACTTGTTTTCCAGAATGGAATATACCATTCTGTAGAGCAAGATATGACTTGAACAACATTTTAATTGCAGTTCCAATCATATTAAGTGGCAAATATAGATAGTTTATGAAACTATGTTTCAACTCCATGTATTCATTTAGCTTGGTTGAAAAGGCCGAAACAATACTACTGTAGTCCACTACGAAGTTAAAAGAGGATGAACAAAAAAAAGAACTATATTTATTAGTAATTCTAGTTATGGCATATATGCCGTTCATACACCACTAATAATTAATATATTCCAAGCTGTACTTCAAGCGTGAGATATAATTTGAAAGTATTTTCGAATTAACTTCATTCTGCAAAAACAAGTAGAGAAATCTTGCAAGGTTAGAAAAAAGTTGATGTTCATGACGAAACAACTGACGCTACGTACCATTTCGTAATTCTTCCAAGAAATTTTCAATAACACTTCAAATTCATGGATCTATTGAACGTAACCTATATACAGTATACGAGTAGTCATTCCACAACCACCATTCACTAGTCCCCTTCCACTAAACCTAGTTCACGAATCCATATTTGAGGAGCATTTTTGCAACTTTAAGCCAGAAGACGAAAATAATACACTCAAATCTTCTTCTGTGATAATCGTTTAGATATTATAGGAAACATTCCTTTCCATTAACATCATAATATAATTTATTTATTTTTTTTTGAAAACACTAAATAATCATAAGACTAATCCCATTTGATTTTCTTCAGAAAAGATTTAACGAACAAATCACTTTTGTACATTTCTACCATTAATGGTAATTGTAAACTCTTCTTTTTTTAGTACTGACCCGCAACATTCAACATGCAGTAATAGATGACTTTAAAATAAATGCAAAATGTGATGATCATTAGTTACGCGAAAAATCAAGTTAAAATGGAAACAATTGAGGAGAAGATACAAACACAGAATTAACACTAAAACACATCAAGCGGGAGAAAAATTTTTCGGCATATCCTGGAAAGGCTTTTAGGAGGATAGTCGGAACAAGGCAGCATTGGCAAAATCCGAGGAGGAAGTCGTTCGAAATCAGAACGATACTGTTCATCCAGTTGATCTCGATCAACTGCGCTACCAAACTTGTCCAATGCCACAAATTGAACATCTCTGAAAAAAATTGCTTGAAACAATGAAATACTTCATTACAAAAGCTCGAAAAATCTAACAAAAATAATATTCTTAATATAACTGTGATGAAAAGCATTTGGCCATTAAATTATTTTCATTTTTTTATTTCTTTTAGAGAATATTATTTTTGTTAAAAATTCTATATTATTATTCCCAATCTTCTGCAATCAGTTCGGCAACGTTAATACAATAGCTTTAGGAATCCCGATACCATAAGAATATCAAGAAATATGCATAAAACTGTCAACTCCGAGGAATTATAGAAATAATCATTACTATTAGATGAAGTAATCAGAAACTAGTGAAAATTTTATAAACAACTGTTGTAATCATTTGCAATCCTAAACACGCAAATAAGATGAAAAGATGACCCTCCACATCATGAATATTCGCAATTTCTGGTTTTTCCAAATAGCAAATTACTGTTCACAGTCTATCACAAATTAATCGAGTCAAAAAATTACTGTAATCAAATAAGTCAATAATCACAAGATTGTGATTTTTTATACAGAAAAGAATAAATTTTACGTTTAAGTGTATGAAAAAGTAGTAATACTAAATTAAGTTTCATACCTAAATAATGGAAATCGACGAGGAAATTTGCCATTATCTACAGCATTACGATTTTCGGACAGAATAGCTTGTAATGCACGAAGAATGCTAGACTGCTGTAAAGCTGTTACAACATGTCGCCAAATGCTGACATTACGCTCACTAGTTGGTAATATACCATTCTAAAAACTAATTCCCGATACACTTCAACTAAATAATCAATAATTTCTTTTTTGATTTCTATTTCAATCACTTTCAGTAAGGAAGATAAACATTTTTCGTATAAATAAGCCTCTCCATTTTTTTATCACCTATAAATTACAAACCTTATACGATGGGTTTACAAAAAATAGAGGAGTGCAATCTGTATGTAGGACGGGTACGTCATAGACACAACGCACATGAACTGACTGACCAATCCAGCTAGGAAAATGTGTAGGTAAAGATAAGCGACGAGAATAATAAAGAACATTCCAAAAAACGATAGGATTTGAGTGTCTTAAAGATGAATGTACAGGAAGCAAACAATTCCCAGTTAATAAATTTTCCAACTCGCGACGTAAAACAAGTGGACTTAAAAACGGAACCTGAAAAAAATTAATAAGTTTAAGAATAACGAACTTTCAAAGCGAAATTTTAAAAGTTTAAAGAAAACTTTGATAAAACTTACTGATAATTGACTGTCTACAAATTCCTTATCACCATTGCAATGTGAAGCATTATCACTAGATGCACCAACACCAAACGATGATGGCAAATACCAACTGCTCTCCACTGGCACTTCTCGAGAGCAAATTTTAATAGTCAGCGAAGGAACAAAAGCGCAATCACAATAAACACAACTCGTATTTAAATTTGATTCATCAACTGACCATCCAGACATCAAGTCCTCATCATACACAACCTACAGTAGTGAATTCTATAAAGTATCAAAAAACTGTACAAGCAACACATATTTTGGAAAAAATCTCTACCTCACCAAAGCATTCACACAGAATCAACCAAAATATTGATACAGTCTAAGAAAACTGTTAAAATTTAATTGACTATAAAATAGCATCATATAAATCAAAAGACCATTTTGCATGCTGGGCAGAGAGAAGCTGAAGAGATCGCGACATCAATAAGTTCATTTGGAGTTGAAGCAGAAGCAAAAATCTGATCCTCTAACCACCAGTCTGATGAAAGAAGGGAGCAATGTGAACCCGTATCCAGTTGAAATAATGGGTCACTTAAATGTAGCTGCTGAAAATTAATGACATATTCGCACAACTTTAATACACTGGACTTTTAATATAACTAAGCAAGAAATTCTTTAAATGGTTACGATAGCAAAATAAATGATAAATAATTAATATAAGGAAAAACAAGAAATTAAAAAAAGAAAAATTAAGCTAGAAATTAAAAAAAGATCAAACTTGGTCTGGCTGCTCATTGGTTTCACGCTGCGAGCTATGAGTACTTTCGCTTCCATCCTTTGCGTACGAACGATTTAAACTGCGTACTTCATTCACCAAGGAGTTCACTCCTTCGCGAAGACGTGATGACAGATTTCCAGCTTGCAGTACATCGTCATAACCTTTTTTCATTTGATTAACCAAAGATGCCAAACTTGGTGATAGTGTGAGCGAAGTATCATTTTTGTCAAAAGGAGAATCGAAATTTCCTTAATTTCTTTACCATTTACTGGCGTATTAAAACATGATAATTATTTACTTGAAACAATGTACTTATTTGAAAATGAAAGGATTTCAAAACTATGCAACATAAAAATTCCATAAAACGTAAAATGCAACAAAATAACAAAGCGAGTAAAATTTAGTAATATTTTGATACATTACAAACACCTTTCATAAGACATACCTGCAGTACTACTGCGCATAAGCTTGCTAACAATAGGGCTGTTTGTCAAACCTCGAAGCCAAGAGTTTGGTTTTTCACTCAATTTCACCTCTACCATTTCATCATGCTGTAGCTACAATGTATTTTATTCAGTGAATAAAGTATATGTAATATACATACCATAAACCAAGCATCTGCATCACATTATCAACAATTAAATTACAAATGCTCTGTTTCACCTGTTATGCCATTTGTCTTTTATGAATAACTGACAATGATAAAGTCCAACTGCAAACTACGATCTTTTCTTATTTCGTGATGTTTCAAAAAACATTTAAAAATGAAAACCTCATTAGCAAATGGAGACACACTATGTTCTTTTATAAACCGTGCACGACTTGGACTCATTGTTTCAGTAGTTTGTTTTGGTAGTGCCACTGATAAATTATGCGATGCACTCAAAGCACCCAGTGGATCCATCAAATCACTTGAATAATTTTCGACTACCGAAGTAGACTGAAAAAATATCCTCAAAATGAACAAGTTACATTTAAAAGTTTTGATCATAATGAGAAACTTACAGTGTGATCTTTCAATATGCAGTGAGGTACATTCAAATTTGATTAAAATTATGTTTAATGAAATTGGACATACTAATAAAGTCCTGCAGCATATCATAGCTTCACAGAAGAATATATAAAAGTTTTAGTGACTAAAATCCTTTTTTTCAAGTAAAACGTGGTAATTATAAGATTTAAAAGATACAAATGTCGAACTACCTCTTCAGCGATTTCATCTTGCTCATCTTCCCTCATCGTACCATCATACGAACTACTCTCATTGAACGAACGGTTTTCAGCAGACGATGACTAGAAAAAGCTGGTAATATATTTATTAGAAATCAACGTATTTCTGCAACTAAAAGAGGATGAACTCACTGAATCGGGCTGTAAAGAACGACGACGTGAAGCAAGTGACAGATTCATTTTAAATAATGAAGTAGCGCGTATTACGATAGCTAAACGATTCCAAGCCTTCACTGCTTCGATCTGATCTCCTACTGGCCAACCACCTTTCAAAACAGCTTGATGATATATGCCATAGGTTACGGCATTCTGTTCCATACCGCTTCTCTATAAATTTCATACTAAACTGAAGATCTTCAGACTTAAAACTGATTTTGAAATGATAAAAATTTGAAGACAACACCTGCATTGCTTGCAAAACTTTGACAGCAAGAATAGGATGCCCGAAATCGCCACACAATTGAATCACAATGCGATAACATACTTGATCAAGTGGTAAAACACCTGAATATTCCATTCGATCTAATATCTAAAATTGTTTGATAATTGTGATTTCGTGAAATAAAAGAACCTGGAAAAAGTATATTGCAAATCAGCACAATACAAAACTGTGGAGGAAAATATGTGTGAAAGTTGTATTTGATAAAAATGTAGAAGAAAGCGATGGTATTTTTCAGCAACCAAAAATATAAATGAAACAATCCATAATTCCGAATATACACAAGTAACTATTACAATAAACTGCAGTGATTAAGGTAACTCACATGAAGTGCGAGCCGCAAAATTTTTATTTTCGATTTCGCAAGATGAATAAGTGAAGGCAATAACATGAACCAGACTGAATATGCATAAAAAAGTAACGTCTTTGGCCAAGTAACAGGTGAATGTCGTGCATTTAAGATAGCTGTTTCAATGGCACCCCGAGCTTCTTGTTTCGTACGAATCAAGGCATTTTCCAAACCATCTAAGCAAGAAATAGAATTCTACAACACTACAAAAATGAAAGGTTTTCATTGCCTGAAAGAGCAAGTAACAACAAATTTGTTACTACTCACCGCTGCTAGCCACTGTGCTTTTTATTTCTGAGCTCATTTTGCGTAGATGTTCAAGCTGAAACAATGCTGACTGAAGATGTCGTGGAAAATAATCATATTTATAAGCCACTTCTTGATCCTGTGAATTGATGATCGCCTCTGGAGGCGGTACGAATTCCGTTTGACAACTTGCGGACACTTCATATTCCACTAGAGAATCATTCCAAGAACGATCATCTGAAAGATGATTGCGTTTATCAAGCAAAAATTTAATCTCTAAAACTCAAGGAAAAAGTAACTTGAACTACACTGCAGTTCTGCGATTTCATTCTTTTTCACATTTTTTTAAACTGACAGAAACCTATAATTATATAATAAAATAACTGAAACAGTTACCACTTTGAGAAATTTTAGCAATGCAATCATCAAAGAAGGCATTAAAAGTATTTTTGTCAGAAATAAATGAACGCTCCTCAATAAAACGGTTGAACGATTGTGTTTCACTGAAGCGTTTAAAGAATTCTAACGAAGACCTGAAACCCTTCTTAATATTTCCCTTTACGACGAAAAAATGTTGCATCACTTCAAACTGATACATTTTACGATTAATATTTGCATCATATGCCGAAAAAAATATTTACTTATCACGAGATCGAAGAAAGGCATCTAAATCAAAAAGAGAGCCAGTATCCGTAGCTCCAACGCAACGAGGAGCACAACGAATAGGTCTAAGAAATGCAGTATATCCCTGCATTAATGAAGCCATAAATCTGAAAGAGAAAATTACGGTAATTTGTAATAAATTAAATTTTTTATATAGAAGACTGAATTCATCTAATATCTATGCAAATAATATGGTAAACTTTTCGTAAAGGGAAAAGTATTACCTTAAAAAAGCTTCCTGAACATTAATTTCAAGCATTCTTTTTTTTCGCTGTATATCATAATCAATGTCTAGAGGCATGAAATCCATATTCTTTCGCAAAGTAATCACATTGAATTCTTCTTGGTAAAGTCGTCTATGAAGCTTTTCAAGAGTGCTTTTAAGCTGCCGCGAAGCTTTCTAAAATAAGTTACCAAATCTCAAAAAATTTTCAACATTTTCGAATATCAAAACTGTGAAACGAATTCAAAACTAGTAACAATTACAAACAATATTCAACCTTAGGAAGCATGCTAAGCCTTAGCGTTTGTCGAACAGAAGAAAAGCTGATAGTCGAAGTATCAAGATCAAAACAAGTGACATCGGAAGGTGGGTCTTCATAAAGATCAAAATACCTGGAAACAAAGTACAGCAAACTGAACCAAAACATTTGAACAAATTTAAATTTTTAAAACTAGGAATTTATAATTAATTGATACTGTAAATTTCTAGCTCTAGAAATTGTATTTCCGAGAAAATGCTCATTATGTGTTTTAATCACCACTTATTAAACCGATTTACCTAGAATCGACACCTGCGATAAATGGAAGTGGAGCATGAAGGACACCAGCTAGTGATAGCGGACACTGTGGAATGTATGGGCACTGCCAGTGGAATGGAAACATTAAAGCGCAAACGCTTTCTGCAACTGCTGTAAGTAGCCATGGACGTAACGAATGAACCAATATTTTCTGTTCCAGCAATGCAAGCAACATTAGATACCTAAATTCGAATTGCAAGTAGGTCCCAATATTCTATTGTGATCAGCATTAAATAAGTGCCAAGTTCTATTGGCAAGACCCAAATCTCAAAAAAGGAAAATATTTAAATAAGATACTAATAATACATGAGATTTTCTGGTCCTAAACACTTCAGTGTGTCGAAAAACGCGGCACCAGAAAGAGGCAACTGCGAATCATCATGGCTTTCGAAAGAAATAGTTTCATTACCCAGCTGAACCAACACACGTGGGCACCGTGGTGAAGGAAACGATACTTCATATAGCTGAAATGAACAAAATGATGAGTTATTCCCATGAGTTTTAAATAAATTAAGGAAAATCTTAACATAACGGCATCTCACTATCAACTATAGGCATAAGATTTGCTTATTTTTTCTTTTTCACTTTGAGAATGGTTACTCGTTTTAGTATAATAATCATAAAAATTAACAAAAACAGTAGCACAAGCACAACATCCATAAATTGAGCATAAAAAATGACAATTTAATTTTCAAACCTGAAAAAATTTTAACGAAAATTTATGCTTAATGAATTTAATACAGATAATAACACTGACAACAGAAGAACTAATTAGATTGGCAAAGAACTTACAAGATGAGAAATGTAGCGTTCCAGGGGGACAGAGTGTGTACCCGACAACGACATGCGATGCAAGTAATATAAAAATCGCTTGAATGCATTAAAAAATGGATATCTCGATATAATGCAAATTGACATGTTACTGTGGAATGTCATCTAAACATTTAATGAATATTTAGTAAAAAATTAAAATTTTAATAACTTTGAAACAAAAAAGATTACACAACACCTGTTCAGCAGGATCGTTAGTATTTGAAGCGTCTTCTACCGTTCCACACGTTACCATTTCAGTTACTAATTCCAATTTCTCCATTTGCTCTAGACTGAGAGGTTTCCTGTACGGTTCGTAAAAAGTAACAGAAGACCCGTACAATTTACTTCCATCCTGAATATCAAGACAAAGATTCAATGAGGTCATTACAATTTTTCCTTTAAATGTTAATGAATGCTGAGCGCAAAATTATGAAACAATTCAAGGAATTAATAGTTACTAGCAATTTTTTAGAGCTGTTACAACAGTGAATAACGGAATTGCTCAGGAAGAAAATTCCAGTCACACTTAATTGCCAAATAATTTAAGAAAGAAGGACAAAAAGGAAAACCTGATCAGTCAAAACAAAAGTAGAAAATGATTTGTCTGGTGGTTGACATCGAGCTGGCCAGCACTCAATCAGAGCACCCATTGGTAGACAGAACATTGGTATATTTTGTGCTAATGTAAATTTATTATCTGAAGGAAAGTGATCCAAAACCACCGGTTTGTAAGCTATTCGTTTTGATGTTCCTTGCGACTTCTTATAGCATAAAAACACATCTGAGCCAACCATACCCTGGAATTTTAAAATTATTCTTCGCACTAATTGTAAAACCGTGATATTCATAATTTTTATTTGTCGCTTTAGTTCTAGATATCAGTAGCTTTGAAAGTTACTGATGCTATCAATAAAACTATTAAGTCAATCAATCAAGAATAAGTAATTTGACAAATATGATAAAAGTAGACCACATAGCATAAAAAGCACCAATATCTTGCAATATTTTAGGTTCTTGCACCTCGCAATTTTGATTTATTGCTTACACCCAAAACTTTTTTAATTTTTGATTTAACCTTGTTTAAATTTTTTGGAATTTTATAGTACGTATGAGGAGCAGCTTCGCCTTTGTTTGCTAAAATCACGCAAATATGAGTGACAACAAGTTGACTTGGAGCACTGTTGGCCTGTGCACGTCGATATGTCAAGAAAACACCTACAGCAAACAGTCTTTCTAATTATTGAAATCTGGATTTTACATGTTTACCAAGAACAACTTTACGAAAATTTGAATCAAGAACATTTATTAAACATCATTAATAAACTGAGAAATACCTGGTGACGCGTTGTTGACATTAGCAGAACGACCGAAAGGAGTGGTAAGCACAGTGTTCGAGTCAAGCATGGGTTTTTCTCCACGACCTTCATCTAACACACCTAAATATGTAGATCCACTTATTTCAACAAATCAATGCCAAAATAATACATTCATTGAAATTCATAAAAAGTAATTTCAGTGAACATAAGAAACTAACCAATATCGACCAAAGGTGGCTTGTGGTACCCACGTCGGAAGCATAAAAAGACAGAGGGCGTCCGCAGTGAACCATGGTTGAGATCTGCTGCATATCCCATCGGTGTACTTGTAATACGTTCAAATCCATCCGGAACCTACAAAACAGTCTTATTGAAATTATATACAACTTATGCTCTCCTCAGTTACGATTTTATACGTTTTTGCTCCTTATTATAAAACCGTCAGAATTCAGTAAATAAAAAAATACCGTTTCACCCAAACCCGGAAAAATCACACAAATATCAGTAATAGGAGCTAAAGGAACGGAATTCCGACAACCACATTCCTGAGCGGTAGGTACTAGATCTTCAGCACCATCTTCCAAACCAACAATAACAAAATATTCGAAGAGTCTTCGACTATCACCCATTCAAATTATCTGAAATTAATCATTATAATCAATAATTATTTCAAAAAGTCTACTAATCACAGAGAAAAGATGAAAAATAAGCATAAACTAGAACCTGAAGCATACTCTGATAAGGCTCCCCTTGCTGTTGTGAGCAATGCGAATTCCTTTTTTCTCATAACAACTTAAACATATTTCAAACTTAACGACTAAATTTAAAATGTTGCAAGAAACAAACAGTGTTACAATTTGAAATCCATTGCTCAATAAATCATTACATTACTTAGCAGTCACAATGAAAAAAACTAGCCAAAGTTGTGTTACCAGGTAAAATATTGTCGCTTTCATGGGATTTTATATTTTCATTAGTTTCTTCGATTTTCAATGTACACATTAAGTAACTTAATTAGTACTACTTAAATTTGAATCGGAAGTTGTGATTAGTCTTTGTAGTTAGACTCCTACTGTTTTGTTGTCCATTTTTGATCTCAAATCTGATTTGAAGTTATTCAACGAATGCTTTATTATTGAAGATGCTTGGATTGTTAAAAGGTCGTGTTGGTGTCGTTCAAACAAAACGAGCACGCCATATTGTACATGGACAACAAAACATCATGAAACCATCTGGTATTAGTAATCAGTCAGAAGTGTAAGATGTTTAAGTTTTCATCCTTGATTTTCGTGCCTTCGTTTGTAGAAATTGTTTCGTAACTAATTTTTCGAGAACAAGGTTGATTCATTTCAGAATTCAGAAGAAAATAATTGAACTGGAAAAAATCACACATCGAGGTGATATTAAAGGTCGGGAGGTGTTGTGGTGTAATACAAGTGATTATATGAAGGTATGTTTTGTATTAAAATGTCAAATCTGATTTATTTTAATATAATGAAATGACGTGTTATAGACTTCAACAAAGTTTTAACTGCTGTGATCCTTAACTAAGCATCAGGTTACTTCCAGTTTTTCTAGACAAACAAGGCACACGAACAGCTTCGTAAAGTCATGACTGCTTGTGCTCTTATAATGGCAATAAATGTGTTTTTATTTGTGCAAGCTGGCAAAGATTTGAAACGACGGAGGAAGAACAATATGAACGAAAGGGAAATTTTACGAAATGAATTAAATTTGTCTGGCAAGGAAAGACATAAAATTGGCAGGCCTTTTGAAGTTAATTAAGTTTTTTGTGTTGTATATATTATCACTATGATCTGCAGACTATGTAGTGCTACGAATTAGAATCGCGTACTTTGTTCTAAGCTCAGCTCCACACCGAATTATTTTTAATAAATCATAAAGATGCCTAGTCCGGTGCACTATATGCTTTTGATACTCTCTGGAAATTGAGAAATTCTAAAATCTTATCATGATTGTGAAAGACAGTCGTGCAGAACGAGAATTTTAGAAGTCATATGTAAGGTAGTGCTAACCGTCTCTCTTCAGGGTTACGCTGTAAAGCATGAGACGAAGGGAATGGCATTACTTGTGAGGATCACCACTGTATATCTTGTAACCGTTGATCAAATAAGTCACTTTGTCTAGTAATGCCTGTGATACCCAATAGTAAGCAAGGGAAAGAACATGAGTCTGACAGTCCCTACTCGTAATGCTGGTAAAAATGTCAGTTTGTAGTTGGGGTAGTCTGGCTTCTGTAGTAGGAAAATTTTCCCAAGAAATAGAGGAATTACTAACTGAGAGTGCCGAAGTTCCGATGCTATTGCAGTGTTGATTAAAGAAGTTTTTTGAGTAAATTTTATTTAACATGGTTTTATCAGTACAGAAATTATACTTTAGAACATCATATGTATACAAGAAATTAAAATTGCCAGCAAATTACAATAACAAGATTTGTTGTACAAAAACACCAGATTAATTTTTTACAAAGACAGTAAACATAAATAAAAACAAAGTGTATAATATTTTACATTATTAACTGTGAGTTTCATTTAATAATAGCACATCCCATGAATGTTAAAAAGCAATAATTCACTAACAATGTCACGCTATTGTAAAAAATAAAGTTACAATGTAAGAAGACATTTCACTAAATATATACAATTTGAGTTAGAACTCTAGAATTTAATAATACAAATCCCACAAGTTAAAATGGATATAATTCACGGTTATCATCCTCCGATGTGTTGGCATGGCATCATCCTCCGATAGGTGTCGACATGGCAATTTTAGAGCAGTTTCCATAAAGATATTGTATACAAACCCTGTTTCGAATCAGGGTTTCAACAATGCTTTCATCTTATAGGGAAAAAATCCACCATTAGACGAAGATTTTCGACTTTTCTGCGCGGCCATCTCTTACTCAAACACTAGTGAATATTGAGATGCTTCTTTTAAACTACATTAAGAAGCATCTATCGAGTCAAAACGCCAAAAATATTTCAAGGAAATCAAGAGCCAGGAGCCGAAACTGTGCACGAAGCTTGTTCTTCTTTTAAACTAAACTTGGAAGACTCGGTCCAAATAGAATTTATAATATGTGACTGAAGTGGTGCTTCAGCCACCAAATAGAATCTCTCCACCAACATACAACTCCTGTACTTGATATATGTCAGACAAATGTGGTTTTCGAAGACGTCCACAGCGAAATAAGATGCTTAACTTCAGATCTGTGGAGCATCTTCCCACATGTATGTTGATGCGTAACGAAGACGCTGAAATGTGCGGGTCAATATTCACATTTGCTTTCTATCCTCGCTTTGTCGTTCATCGTTATCGGTAACCCTGTTAATCTGCTTCAAATCCATTGTAGAAAATGTTGGAAGGAAGGGAGAGAAACTAATAACGTCCCTTCCTTTTTCTTCTTAAAATTTAATAGTGTATAAAGAGCAGTTCACAGGAGTTCCAATCTTGTATGAAAAGAAAGTTCCTCCCATGCATTAAAATGAACTAGCCAACCTGCTAGTTACCCCAATTATGCCAATAGATCTTCTTCATCCAATTTGGTGCTTGGACGGCGCCTTACGTCGGAAATTTGATTGATTTCTTCCAACTGCGTCGTCCTTTAATGATTCCAGTGTTGCATAGGAATGCGCTTCGCGATTCCACCTCAGGCGTTGCTTCCAATCACACTTCATTGAGCGCCTCTTCATTCCCGTCCTTGGACGGTAAACAAAATTAAATACCCCATCCTGTTTGATGGGGAAATACCTGATATCCGGAGCCTCGTCAATTCCTGGAGGCTCCACCAAATCATGCTTCATATCTAACCCAGCTTCCTCTTCCGATGTTCGTCACTCTGGAGCTGAGTGACTTCATCTTCTAATCAAATTTACCTACAAATATACATCCTTCAAACCATTATCATGAGTTTAAATATTGTATATTACGATTAGTTTCTTACGTTCAACGTGCTATCAGTTAATAAAACATGAACAAACTGCGTAATAGAAGCACTACACAAACACATAATTCTACAAAAGTCTACAAACTAGAACAACCCTAACCAAACAAATCCAACCGCTCACTGCACTACCAAGGTCATACACTGCTGCAGAAATATTAGGCCATTACTACTTCCTCACACGTCATACATTCGGTACAAAACGCCTCAATTTATTGCAGCTCGAAATTCGTGATTAAAAAAACTTCGAAAGACATAAAAAAGATTATGAGGCACTATGTTTCTTACTTTTTTCATTGATATTTGATAACATGAGGAGATTTTTTGCGTAATACTTGCAAAAATAAAATCAGCAACGAAGAAATAATGCAGTTTATTATTCATTTTTTTCGGTAAAAAGAAATTAAAAAAAAAAACAATTATTCTGCAACAACTCAATTATTTGTTACAATTGTTTTAGCTAATAAACAAAAAAATTGCCTCACTAAACGCTTATTATTCATACATTCACGTTTATTCATAGTTAAATCAAGTCATTATTAAATTACGATATTTGTGATTTGGTTTTCAACTCTGTGGTCTTAAGCAGAATAATTGCGAACTTGGCAAGTAGTGACTATTTTGTATGAGATTTTTATTGCTTCGATGAAATATAATTTTTGATTGACGTTAGGTAGTTTGAGGTTGAGTGGTTGGGTCGACCGTTTGGGACTAGAGCTTTCTGTGAATTGTATTCAGTTTTCAATTTCCACGTTATGGTAACATATAGTTATTAAAAGTTTATTAAGTTATTGCAGTTTAATTATTGTAAAAAATAAACATGGCTGAAGAAAACGCAGTCGGTGTTAATGATAACATACGAATTGTTTCAAATTTTCTACTTCATTCTCCACCCGGAGAATTTAATGAGGTTAGGTTTTGTTATCTTCAAAATTTTAATTTAATTGCGTACTTGGATCATTTAGTGGAATACAAATTTTTGATCAGTTTTGCCAAGATTTTATTTACTTGATACCTGAGTCAGTGAATTAAGTTTTTTAATCATTGCATGTTAGTACCACTTCTGTATTTAAATTTCTTTAATGTAGAATATGTATTCAATTGTAGTGTTATATATGTGTTTAGTATTAGCTATGTCAGGTCTTTAATGATGTTCGGATGCTACTGAATAATGATGCTTTGTTAAAAGATGGATGTGCAGCAGCATTTGCTGAGTATAACAAGGAACAATTTATACCTGTTAAACTTGAAGGTGTTGAAAAACAGGTATTCATTAGATTTGTTCTAAATAGCAGTATTTTCCATTCTTTGTTAATTTTAAAACAAAAGTCTAGGTAAAGTTCGGCTAGAAATGTTAAGTGTGTCTTCTGTATCTGATTAAGCTCCTTTTTGAGAGTCCTTTTAGTAACTGATTTGATATTGGGACATTTAGCTGAACTAATAAGGAGCTGGAATCCATTAAATCAAGAAGTCAATCAAGGCTGGTTGCAGACTTTAATTACATCATTTAACGAGATGCCCGACGGACGTTTTTACGATCCTAGATCTAGGAAGTCATTCAAGTATGAGCATTTACGGAAAGAAGCAATTGATATTCAGTCTGAAAGTACGAATGACATCGGTGCAGAATTTTGGCGAAAAGCATTGCAAGAGGTTCGTCATTATCAAAAGCGATGATTCGCAATTCCAGTAGAATTCTGACGGTGTTTTATATTCCAACGTTTATTGGAAGCAGAGATTTGAAAAAACAAATAAGCAATTTTTTGTACTCTTTCCTGTTAGTTTGCAGTAGTAATACTAATTGTACAGTGTTCTTAGCGTTGGGGAGATCTTACGACTAATATTAGTGCTATTCCTTTTTTAAGCAAGAAATCTGAGAAAGATCTGACTAGATAATTTAGATCTGCATTTTTTTTTTCCAAATATCTCTTTATTTTATAGGAAGCAGACAAATATATTGATAGTCACTATGAAGAGACGGGTTTAGCAGTGGTGTTTGTTACCAAAGGGACACTGACATTATGCATCGAAAGTCATCGGTATCAACCTAAAAATTTTTGGTAAATTATCAATGTTTAATGTTTAGTGTATGATAGACCTCGAAGTAATCGCTAGTGTCAACAGCATAGCTTCTTAAAAGTTTAGTTTCTCTTTACTGAAGGTGGAACTATTTTAATGAATCATGTGGGTTGATCTGAAGTTGTCTGTTTTTCTTTTAAATAGCAGCAGACTATTAAACGACGAATTTTTGACATTAAGAGCTATTATCATACAAGATTTTCAGCTGCTCAAATGCAATTAGTTTTTAGTCGCATTTATAGGAATGGACGATGGCGTTCGCAGTGGATCATACCTTTTGCGGATGGGAAAAATGAATTGTGTGAAATCAAAGGTATTATCAAAGTGCACGTGCATTATTATGAAGACGGTAATGTACAACTTGTATCTACAAAAGAAGCATCTGCGAAAGTAGCGTACACTGTTAGTTTACTTTGCATTATTCCTTATTCGACTGTTCATTTCCTTTCACTGGTTTTTTTCATTGTTCAAAGCTTTAAAAAAAAGAACCAAGTGTGATTTTTTCTCCTGATTAAGATATATTCAACAAACCTTTGTAGGCTGATTTGGCTCAGACTGCTAGAGACGTTTTTAAAGCGATATGGAGTGAGGAATCCAGATACCAAGTATTATTTTTTTCTTATCCCTTTATCTCTCCTTTTTTCTATAAGTACATAGAAATCGAAACTGGGACTTTTTTAGGATGCTGTTCAAGAAAACTATCAACAAATGTCTACTACAACATTCAAAGCTTTACGACGGCAATTACCCATAACTGGTGTTAAATTTGATTGGAATAATACACATGCGTACCGAATTAGCAAAGATTTGAAGCCACAGTGATTTTAGTGGACATTGGTGCTTTTGCTTTTCTTTTCATTACATTTTATAAACAATTTTAATCAGACAAAAAGTTATATTGTAGACCTCGCCATTTAAATCACACGTGATGTTAATTTAAAGTTAATGATGAAGCCAATTACGCCTGAATTCCCTTTTTGAAATTCATTTAACCAGATTATTTAAGCATTTGTCATGCTGACTTCACGGCATACTCTTGTTTCTTTGTCTAAATATCTTCTTTTCGCAGTTACCACTTAGAAATATTTTTAAAACTAGAAGAAAAAAACAGTTTACTACTGTTATTTATAAATTTAGGAGTACTTTCCCCGTGAATTGCACATTTATAATTATTTCCTGTGTAATGTTTTAAATAATTTCGCAATAAAGTTAGAAAAAAGAAGCAATTACTACTGTTATTTATAAATTTGGAAGTATCTTTTCGTAGATCGCCCATTTATAATTATTTCCTGTGTAATGTTTTGAATAATTTCGTAAAATTTTCATTTTAACCAGTAGTTCAAGCTCATGCTATGTTGTGTAGCAGATTTCTCTGTTATCTCATCATATTTATTCACAGTGATATTAAAATACAGTAAGTTTATTAGATACTTTATTGCCTCTGATTATTCATTCATCAACTAGGATTGCGCATTAAAAATGGTTTTTTTGAATTGTTGCTATATACTCTCAATTTTACCCCTGAGTGATGTAATCGCATTGAGCTTGAACTTCTGTCAAACGTTCGTTATGAATTATTATGTCGGTTTTAAAAATCTCAATTTCCGTATCTCTGGAACACAGTAGAAGATTAAGCGATACATTTTTTTAGAATGTTTAAGATCAGGAGAAAAATGTGGAGAATCGAATGTATGTTATAGCGTTTTTTCGAAGCTAAATGTTTTTCTCCGTTTGTCAGAAGAATACCAAAGATAAAATTGTGGGTGTGTATGTATATACTTCAGTTATTTATCTTAAGTGTGTCCAAGGAGCGTACATAAATAATTTGTGAAACCGAGAATCTGCGCTCACAGCATCTATCGTTTTCTTGTAGGCAGTGAGGTCTTTTGTTGGAAAGGAATTAGCCGTTTGACTGTCTATGTTTTCAGCGAGTTGTTCGTTAGAACGCTTACCGAAAAGTTCTCTTCCTGAAATAATGTCATTACCTGTACTTGATGACAAGATGTTTCGAAAACTGGTGGGTGCATGTGGAAGGTATATTGGGTATCTTCGTGCAAACGGTTTAATTGGTTTACTTTAGATTTGGTTTTTACTGCTAGAATAAAAGAGTCTACTTGAGCTATCGTTGTTACTCTAATCCAAAAATATAGGAAAACTTGACCTCGTTTATTTCCTTTCTCGAGTAGATTATTTCCCAACATTTTTCCTGCAAAGCGCTCTCCCGTCCTCTTTCCGAATGATTTGACGTAGCGATCCTCGTACAAATTTTCCACTAATTTTATCCAAAGAGCAGGATTTTCCGATAATCTCCAGTCAGCGGAGGGCGACGATTCGCTGTAGCAAGCAGCGTAATGGAAATGAGTGAAAAGAATATAAAGCCAGATTGCAGTCCAAATCATCGCACTGACTAACAGAATTCTTTGTATGTCAAGAAACTTGACATGCCAGCAGGTTTTATATGTCATCCAAAGCCATTGAAAGGTAGGTTTCCCATTAAATTGACCAATTCCTCTTGCTAGGTATCAGGTTTTCTCAGATATCTTTGACTCAAGAATATTTCTGAAATCAGTTGTGCTTAATGAAATGAAGAGAACTCACAAACTAGTGATTATTTCATTGAAGATGTAATCAACATAATTTTAGTAAATGTCGTGTGAAAAATTTTTCCGAAAGGTTACTTTATAAGTGCTATCAGGTTACCTGGAATTTTTTGAAGGCTTTCACAGAGGTTTTGAGCCTCACTTAATTTAATGAGAAAAATATGTCAGTGTTCATATTTTATTTTTGAGAAAATGAAGTTGAAAGCCGAAAATGAAGTAAGAGATTAGTGAATTTAGGGTATATGAATATTTACTTCAAGTATCTATCTGCATAAGCGAATAAAAATGAACACTAATTGGAGTTTGAAACTTAAAATTTATTTGCTTGAAATTAAGTATGCTCAGTATTTCTTTTCAAAGTATTCCTTGCCGTTGTTTCTACCATTAGTGAAGTCAAGCGGTATTCTAGCTTTTTTTAGATCAGAAGTGTACTGTTTCTTCAAGGAGCGACATCAATTGGTAGGTCACCGCCAAACCACAATTTTTTTGATTCTTGCGGTTTCTATAGTTCTACTTGATTCAAGTTTTTGAAACTCGTCGAGAGTTATGGAAGCCTTTTTCTCTTGACGATTTTGAGTAGCGCAGCATAGTAAATGTTTAACAGTTTCAAATGTTGGTAAAGACAAGTATTTCCAATAAATAACAGTTATTGTAGAAGAGGTCGTTTCTTTTCTCCGCAAATGAATTTAAACTAGATAAGGTAATCAAGCTTTCTCAAGAAATGTCTCAATTTTATCGTCTACCCCAGTGTAAACAAGATAAAGGCTTAGTAATTTGTGTTGAAGAGTCGTGTATTTGTTCTGATACTTATTAATAGACGAAAGTGAAAAAGTATGATAGGACTTTACAAGCAGTAAGATCTTTCCTTAACACTTTTTCTAGAGATAGCGGTTTATTGTAAAATTAGAATGCAAGCTCCTCAAGTACCATGAATCTGAGATGATGCAATAGGTTCGCAATAATAGTTGCAAGTCATCAATACAGAGAAACGGATTTTCATTCATCATTAGTCTTTTGTGCGAACTTTGTAAAATTCGACTGTTTGAAGAATTGGAATGTGGTGGGTATTTGTCATGAAGAATTTGTGAATAATTGTGCGGTTGGTTTTGGCATCTAATCGTATCCTGTTTATTTCCTCAGTAGTCTTGATATTGTGGTACAATGGTTACGGTTTATTTTTGTCTTGTGTTGTACCATTAGGATCGGAAAAGTGATTTAAATATGTAGTTAATGGTAAGTGGTTAAAGGAATTTGAAAATGTAATCTCAGACCTTGTAAAATGTCTTATCCTTGGAAGAGGCACGATTTCTACGGCGTTTATTATAGAATATTGAGCCAGTCACATTGTTATTGTCTATAATTATTGTTTGCAATTATTCATGTATATACTCCCAGCAACTTTCCATCCTTGATTATTATGTCCAGAATTTGTTTAAAAAGTCTTCATACTTTTTTCATTAGTCTATAGGAATTAGATGTGCATTGCTAGTAATTATTGCTTGTGACTTGTATGAATTGTTGTTCATTATGTGTCCATACATCCCATGTCAAATCACCTCATTTATAGCTCGAGTTAGTCATCTAATGAGGTATGACATCTATTGAGTTAAGCACTATTTCATCAATTCAAAAAAGATTTCATCCGATCATGCTGCGTTTAATTTCATATCCATTGCCTGATATTTTATAATTTTTTGTGGTTGGAGGGTTGCTTGTAAAGAGATTGATTTGCAGTTTTGGGATGTAAACACGTAAGAAATTTGCGGTGTGCTACCAGTAAATGTTGCTTGAAGAAATATCTCTACAAGTTTTGTTTTGGTAATGGCCCATGTGACCTTCGCAGCTGTTATCGCTGAGCTTGTAAAAACTTAATATCTGCAGGGATAGAAATTTTAATCATGATGTTTTGATCAATGTATAATGTGATGGTACATCAGCATACTGCAAATTAAGGACAAATAATTAGGTAAAAATATTTGCATTTTATTAATCAAATCGATGTAGTACTTTAATAGGAAAATGGCATACACATGCATTCACAAATGTATATTTCTTAGAAATAGTGGCCATAAATTCCTGAAGCATGAATTCTGCGATAGTTAGGTGATGCTATTTGTTGTAAAGTGATTGGCAAATGTGTGTCAAGTATTCCTTTACTTTTTTCTTGGTATTTGTTCGGTATAGATAGAAAACTTGTGGTCCTTTCTGCTTGAAGGAAGCTTCTACATCTTAATGTAATATATATCACTTTCATATCATCACTCATCGTCCATGTTTGTTCTAGGCATGTTTATTCGGTAAATCAAGCCCGACTTTTTAATAACATGTTGTTCATATAATGATATGTTGTTATAATATGTTGAATAATATATGTTGTTTTTTGCTTTAGTTTAGAATTTTCATTATCTCTCTTTACTGCTTTTTTAAGAAATGTCTTTCAGTTTATTAAAAATCAAAACCTTACTCGCATCAACGTGTATTTTTAATATACTGTCTTTTATGTCAAAGGTAGCAGCAACTTCAATAGGTTTTAGTTTATAGATTCAAAAATATTTGATTACGTGAACTACAAATCTACTCAATTTATTGTTGATTACTAACGTACTTCAGTTCTATGCCCTTAGATTAGAATGAAATGTCCATGCTAATAAATTTTTGATATGAGTAGTTTGGGGAATTACTTATTCTCTAAACATAATGATGTTTTCTGATATGTGCTATGTATTAATTAACAAATAATAGGATGCTAATTGTAGTTGTCTCGTAATATTTTGTTTGCTCAAAATACTATAGTGTAAATAGAGCCATTGTAACTGATGTTGTTTGAGCGAGAACATTTGTCTTGGATTTCCTAAAAATAATTTGAAAAAGGCTTACATTTATGAAGAAATCTGATACTTTGTTTTGTAGACCGTAATTGTATGATGTAAGTGACAAGAAATTGAGTATTAGGAACTCTGTAAATTTCCAGAACTGTTTGATTACAGATGATTATTACCAAACAATTTTACTTACATTAGAATTTTAATTGTACATCCAAAAAATTAATTATGCATGTTTTTGTGGATTATTGTGTGTAGTATTCTTGATGATATTAATTACTCAACTGCTAAATGCCATTTTGTATTTTTGTATAATTTTAAATAGTATAGGATAAGGTGAATAATAATTCAGCAGTATACTTGTGTGCGGAAATTTATAAAATTTTCATTTACGAAAGCTTAAAATAGCCGCTAAATTGTAGATACATATTAAAATATTGACATTGATATTTTTCCTTCAAGTTTGTGTCCTAGGTTTGTATTTGTTAATACATTTTATTGTGGTTACTGGACTTTTGAGGAAGTTATCTCTTCAGGTTCTGTTTTTTTTTATCTAATATTTTTCTATTTGTACTGCGCTAATTTTCTCCTAGGGAATTTTTCGTTCTGTTGTTGGACTGGATTGAAGTATTTTGTATTATTTTCTTATTTTCAAAAAATAAACGACTATTCGTGCTTGATTTTTGGGATCTCAGTGTAAAAATGCTTCATTTTATTTATATCTTGAAGAAATTAGTATCCACTTTATACAAAATGAACAGTTTGTGCTAGGTATATTTGTGTTTAGCTTTCAATTCGTTATTCATAATTTTAGGCAATGCGTGAATACAAAATCGTGGTATTAGGAAGTGGTGGCGTTGGAAAAAGTGCTTTGGTATGTTTATTCTTCTTATGCTTTTGAAATTAGTACTTGTTCACGTGTTTCGTGTAATACTTTCTAGTTTTATTTGTGAATTATATTGTTATTATCAGCGTTTTCTTTAGACCGTACAATTTGTACAAGGTATATTTGTGGAGAAATATGATCCAACTATTGAAGACAGCTATCGAAAGCAAGTGGAAGTTGATGGACAGCAATGCATGCTCGAAATTTTAGATACTGCTGGCACTGTTAGATTTTATTGTATTTCATAAACTTAAAATCCAGAAGTCTTCATAGTTCATGGAAAAATTTTCATTCAATCTGTTTGTTCTATTTTAGGAGCAGTTCACAGCTATGCGTGATTTATATATGAAAAATGGTCAAGGATTTATATTAGTTTACTCGATTACAGCACAAACGACTTTCAGTGATCTTACAGATTTAAGGGAACAAATTTTGCGTGTTAAAGATACAGAGGAGGTTGAATTTGCATTTATTACTAAATTTGAACCAGATTTCGTATGGAAGGATCTTTTCTGTTTATATTTTTTAAAAGATTTGTATAATGAGTGTGGGAAATTGTGTGGCTCTCTGTTATATATATATTCGTCTGCATAAGAGATAATCTTTTTTTCTGCATTATTGATTCTGGCTCTGGATTGTATTCTGGAATTCTCGCTGCACTCGTCCTACGCTCAGTTCTGCTGTGTTGGTCTCCGTTGTTTTGTCCTAGGCGAATCCACAGTGCTGATCAAATGAGATGCTTTCGAGCATCTCCTTAAGCACTATCAACAGGATATTCTCGACATGATCAAATACACTGATTTCCTTCGCGCAACGTTTACGGAAGTTCGTCACTAACCCATTCCAAGTTATCACATACGAAATTATTTTCGTTCTGCATTCCAGCTCTGCCCCGAGTTTATTAGCCAGTAAATCGTATTCTCGTTTCTTCTCAGTATCGACTGCTATTAACCTATCCTGGCCAGTGATGCGAACCTCTGTCAAGAGTAATTCGTGTAGCATGTCATCAAATAACAGGATGTCCGGTCTGATTTGAATTCTTACTCGCGTATTGACTCTGTTTTCATTAGTGACGAATTCCTGAACGGAGTTGCTCCACATGCGTGGAAGTGCTTTTAGACCATACTTTTTGCAGAGTTCTAAATGGATGCATCGTAGGACCTCATTGTGTTCTCTAGTATAGTCGTGATTTAACATTTTCTCGCACTGCGTTGCTAGATGGTCTCACACGCTCCCCACACTGTGGGCACATACTTTCTCAGCTCCAACCGTATTTCTGTTTTGGAGATGATACTATCTCACTTCATCTTGTTGGGCAATATTTCCTAATCGTAACCACATTAATGAATCTGCCCATTAAAGCTAGCTCATTACTGCGCATCTTATATAGCTTTGCATGAAAAATTTTCTTTTCTATTTTGCTATACAAAAGCGCTCTCTGGACTGCTAATACATTTTCGACGGTTGAATTTTGTACATGGTTGTATTTAGTTTGAAGTTAGGGCACTATAACTGCTAAGGACATGTGAGTCTTTTCCAGCTTCACAATTGCGGCCCTGTTGCTAGATATGGGTGTACGTTTCTAGAAGTACGTTATGAAGCTTCAGAAGCATAAGCTCACTTCTTTGTTCGATGCAATGAATCCCACGTCCTAGCTCGTCCCTTGGCAGGTACGGTCTCTTCAAACATGAAGGTTGGATGTGAATTCCATATATTTCCAGTTTGAGCATCCCAGTATCATAATTTATTACACTTATGGCATGATCACTTACTACCTTGATTAAGTTCTTGCTGTTTAATGCAGTTTTGGCTACTCGTTCAATTCTCGCCAAAATCTCTGCTCGTACTTTATCGTAGCTTTCTGGAATCGGAGCGCTAGTCTTGTCCATTATTTTAAGGGTATTTATATCCTTGGGCTCCTTCCAAGAGTATCACCTTATCAGTATATACTTCGGTGTTAGTGGCTGACTTTGCTGAATTCACTTCTAACCCTGCTACATCAAGAAATTTCTCAACTGATTTCGCCATAGATTTCATGATATCCTTGCCGGTCGCAAAGATCTTGAGGTCATCCACAAACAACAAATGATTCGTTATGTGCATTCCTTGATTAGTTGGAACGCCACCTTTGGTTACCTTATATTGAGCAGATAGCTTAACGAGTCCATGCACAGGACGACTAGCAGCGGCGAAAGGTTATCAGCTTATAGGATTCCCCACTGTATTTTCTCTTCATTGCATTTCAATATAACTGATTATCTGTGGGTGGTGCTTCTCGGAAACCTGTCGATCCATGCTGGGATGTAGAGCCTTTCAGTGCATTTAATCAGGTAGTTGTGACTTATTGGATCGAACACTTTTTTAACGTCATACCACGTCCAATGTTTTTTATGCTCTCTGCATACTTACATGCCAAGAGGCGAGAGAGCAGATACTCGAACTGTTCGACAGGTTATTGAGTATATATATATATATATATATATATATATATATATATA